>VURO01048942.1:18131-31903 GCA_015108175.1 Pelvicachromis taeniatus
AAAGAAAAGAATGATACTTTTTTTTTTTTTTTTTTTTTTTTTTTTTTCACTGACATTTTTCTTTTAAAAGTTTATGCATCCATGCAGTTAATGCTTTGTCTGACCAACAGTGGTTTTTATCTGTTAGCGAGCTACCTGCATTTCCATTCTTATTATCACGGCTGCGGTTTGACACTTTACCGAGTGAGATGGGTAATTTTCAGCGCTCGCTGTATAATATCTGTGCTCTTTAATGTATAGATAACAATGTGTAAAAGGTGAGAAGATCACTTTTGGATTTAAGAGTTGGGCCATCTTTTAGGAATTTAATGAAGAGCATTTAAAATTCTTCCTGAATATAAATGAGTGTGTGTGGGTGTGGATGTGAGTGTGGGTATGTGTATAAGTGTGGTAATTGGGAAGCAGAGTGACGTTGGGGCACACAAAGGAGCAACCCTTGTCGTACCATGTGTAACCGATGGATGGAACTGAACTTATTAGCACGACTACCTTTTCCTTTCTTTTACTGAAAAGAGCAACAGCAAAGCAATAAGACAGAGAGCACTGCATCCGTCTCCAAATCTCATCAATGGTCTGTGAGACTGCCTGGTTTCAGTATGTTTTTGTGAATTCAGTAGCTCTATTAAATAAAGAGAGGGATGAACTTTCTTAAATGGTTCATTCATCTCCTAGAATGACTTTGTTGACAGTTTATATTAAATCATACATTCAGATGCATTCTCTTATTGGACATAAAGTACCTGTGATTGTATAAATTTAGGAAGTACATTTTTACTAAGTGTATGTCTTTGTTCTCATCTGTGGGTACTTTAAAATGGACCTCACGGTTTGCTTCGGCTTTGTCTTAAGAATGAACATTTATTGTTGACGTTAGTTTCTGCATTCAGGAAGCCAGTTTATCCAGTCGAGCTCATCAATGCAGACTTGGGCAAATTCAAAACATAACATAAGATGCAACTGACTTTTGAGTCTGTCTGGCATTTCTTACTTCTCTGAGTCATTTTGCTCACTTTAGACAATGTAAAATAATATTCCTGAGATGCCCAATCATTGATGATCCGAAAAAGTCACTATTGGAGAAAAAATATGTTTTGTGATGTTACCTTACTGTGGTTAAGTATCGCTAGTTACTAGTAAGTAACTAGTAATACAATTGGAGAAATCGAGAGAAATACTGTGCTCCATGTGGAATATTAATTTTCCACATGGAGGATTTTGTAATTGGTTTGGTTTGTCTGGCTGTTAGCAGGATTGCTCAAATAGTTACAAATACTTTACCTGATGTTGCATTTGGACTAACTTTGATTTGATCCATATTTGGATTTGAATTTAAGAATTTATGGGAAAACTTTAGGGATGAGATAAAATTAGTCATATTGGATTGCATGAAACTGACACAGTTTGCTGTTTTTTTTTTTGTGAAGAAAGTTAAAACACACGTTATCCAGATCCAAATATCTTTCTGGGACTCGGCTCATTCATGGTTTGGTAGTAGTTTTCAGCCTGGGTTGAGATATAAAGTCTTGGACAGTTTTTGTTAACATTTGTTGAATTGTTCTTGGGCCCCAATTCTACTGCTTTCCATTGTTATTTTGGGAGGACACTGTCAAGAAAAGATTTCCCTGACCATTGCTTATGGTGACCGTGTACTTTAACTGCCTGCTTCAGTGGTTGGTCCTGAATGGTCTCTATTGTTAACTTCTTCAGGCAGAAGGAGATTAGAGATGACATCTGGTAGGAAGCAGGAATATTGTTCCCCAAGGTAAAGACGAGTGGTTGTGTGAGAGAATCCCAGCTTTGACCCTCGACGGCATTAGAGCACCCTTGATCCCAATATGGCTGCACAGTGATGTGACAGTATGACACATTAAGTGAACAGTTGAACTTAATTGGCTCCTTCATGCGTGCATGTGTGTGCATGCGTATGTGGGTGTGTATCCAACTGGGATTTATGTACTTTGTAATGCTAATGGAGAGACAACAGTACTTTACAAAAAAGATGTTCAGACTTTTCATTGATATTTTTTTCCCCCCTTGAGACCAATACGAGAAGAAAAGAGAGTAAATTAGTGAATGGTCATTGGCACTGGGAATTTGAGGACATGTTTTCAAAATTCTACACTATTTTCTTTTTCCCCAATCCAATATCAGTGGACTTTAATTGAACGTGATGTGTTGTCATTGTTCTTTTACTCCACAGACACACATGGCTCTGTTGAGGATGACATCCCACAAATTCAGTAACTTGTACTGCTGCCGGCACAGTCCATCATTATAATTGTTGGAGAGTAAGGAGGAAATAAATGGGGAAAAAAATGGCAGAAAATCTCATTGTGCCTGAAATTGCTTCTTTCCTTCCTACACCACTGTTTCTACATAGTAAATAGTTTAAGCACTCAGTAGTTTACTGTGAGATTTTGGAGTCATTACTGTATATATAGCCCACCACTGTTATCTTACAACTGCTAGCAAACCCCTGAATCTGCAAAAAAAAATTTCTGCAAGAGGATTATTTGTAGCTTCATGGTACTTAAAAGTATAATTGTCTTGAATAATTATTATTGAATTCAAACTCAAAGCTACTAAATGCAAGCATAGGCAGCCATTCTAGACAGAGCACCATAGTGAACATTGTTAAGGATAATGAAATTATTCCTTGCTGAAATTAAACCTTATGAGTGTTTGGAGATGCACAAAGCTGCTTGGATTTCAAGCCATAATTAAAAGGGAAACGAAAATGGAAAGTGGGTGGACATTCATTGTCTGCTATGGCCTTAACTTTAATACCAAGAGTTTTAACAATGTCATGAAATCATAAATCTGCACTGCATAGTAGTAATTAGTACTTTATCAAGGTTTTGTAGGAATAGCTCAGGTTGTATATTTGATCAGATATTCAATACTTCCTGTAGTTTGCACAATGCTGCATTTGGAGGTTACATACATGAGATTCTGTCTTATGCTACAGTGTACTGTGAGTATATAGTCACCTGGCACTTTATTAGTTTTTATTAGCACATTTTGAATTGCGCTTTTACTCGTGTAACTAATCAGTCACTCTCCAACGGCATGTAGACCTGATCCAGACCAACCTAGTGACGTTTAAACCGAGCATCAGAATGGAGAAGAAAGGTGATTGAAGTGACTTTGAAAGTGGCATGGCTTGGAATACTCAGACTGGCTAGTCTGAGTATTTCAGAAACTGCTGATCTCCTGGGAAGTTTCCACACGACATTCTCTAGGGTTTACAGAGAAGGGTCTGAAATGGAGAAAATATACTGTGAGCAGCAGTTCTCTGGATCAAAATGCCTGGTTGACATCAGAGTTCAGAGGAGAAAGGTAATTTGGCCACTCTCCTCTGAACTTCAGGCAGACTCTGTCACTCACAAACTCACTCATCATCCCGAAGGTATGCAGAAGAGCGTCTCTGAATGCACAAGATGTCACCCCTTGAAACGGAGGGACCATAACACCAGGAGACCACACTGGGTGCCATTCCTGCCAAGAACAGGAAACACAGGCTAACATTTGCATAGACTCACCATAATCGGACAATAGAAGATTGCGAAAATGTCAGATTTTTGGTGGTATGGTCAGAATATGCTGTAAACATCATTGCGGATCAATCCTGCCTTGTACACTTGACACTTTGGGGCCGTTAGTACCAGTCGAACACCGTTTAAATGATACAGTCTATGTTGAGTATTGTTGCTGACCATCTTCATCCCTTTATGATCAGAATGTAACCGTCTTCTGATGGCTGCATCCAGCAGGATAATGTGCCAAAGCTCCAATCACCTCAAACTGGTTTCTTTAATATAACCGTGAGCTCACTGTTCTCAAATGGCCTCCACAGTACACGGATAATACTGAAATTGGAGATTTGGATCATGGATATGTACCAAAATCTCTGAGGAATGCTTCCAGCAAAAAAAAAATAGGCCAAAAAAGCTGTGAAGGCAAAAGGGGTCCAGTATTTGTAAGGTGTACCTAACAAAGTGGAGAGTAATTCAATATATATATATATATTTTAAATTAAATAGGTTTTATGTGGGATACAATTTAATAGTCCCGTTTACTAACTTTCAGGCCTACTCTTAAGTTTCTCATTTTGCCCAATGCTTTGGTCCAGAAAAGCTGAAACCTGTTGGCATACAAAGAAACTGACAGAGTGCATACATGATGTCCAACACCCTCTGTGAAAAAAGAAGAATAAGAAGAGATTAGACAAGCGAAGGGGATAAAGATAGAGCTAAAGACAGGCTTTGTTTTTGGTCCCCTTATGAGCCAGCGATCCTGCTAATTACCAAGCTCTCTGGTCTTTGCTAAATGTGTTTGAAATCCACTGGATGCAGATAATTGAGCTGGAAATGTGTTACATGACAAAGTCATGCTGAAGGACAACCACTAAAAAAAGGCCTCCTCTCCATCCGTTTTCTCTGTCAGGCACACTTTTGATATAAAACTTTCTCAAATGATTCATTCCACAGTGTTTATCTTTGTTGTTTGTTGAGATTAAAGCTTAGGGGATGCTTGAACCACCTTTTGCGATAAGCTATAGTCAAAACAGAGACCGGTCAGTGGTGGACGTGTCAGACAGGTCTGTGTTTTCTTGTTGCTGAATAATTGCTTTTAGTTTTCAATTTAGGGATTTGAGCTTTTAAAAACCCCTCACACATCATCATAGCAAAAGTAAAAAGACTGTTTTTATAGCCACAGGCTTGATGTGTCCATCCATGCATCTCAAGTTTTTTTTTTTTTTTTCTCAGCTAAACAGTGTCTTGTACTTCAGTTTTTGTATAGCCTAAGTCTCAAATTGATTTCGGCGCTTCATATAAAAATTGATTTACTGACTTGGATACATAGATCCCGGGCAGAGATCAGCCTCCCCTGAGAATGTTGGAGTAAAGTGAAAACAAGGTGAAGAGAGACTCCCTGTCGTTCCATTTGCATTTTAATTATAAATTGCATCATTGCACCGAGTGCGGTAACAAAACAACTCTGCCTCTCTCCGTTCACTCCTCCCTTTTGCTTCAAGCTCAGCTCACATCATGAGACTGAAACTTCGTGCGGAGAGCCTCTGCTGGGCAGAAATTAAACGGGGAGAGTTATATGTAAGAGCACATCCAGAACATTTGGTGAAGCTGAGTGAAGCCTTACCTCAGTGAGTGTATGAAAATGTTATACAAATCATGGTTGTATTGTTTAGTTTAGAAGAAATACATTGCCAAAAGAAGATTTTTATTTCGATAGTAAGACAGACTTTGCTTTGGGCACCGGAGAAGAAGACAGTGAAAGAGCTGTGGGCTTGCTGCAGCCAATATCATTTTGTCATTTAGAAAGCTTTTCTCTGTTGTTATCTTGGCAACATGGGCTCACTATGATTTGATGTCTGTCTCAGAGTATATAATTCTTATTTTTTTCAGGGCTGAAATTTTCACAGTGGGTTTGACTGTTTCTGCTGTGTGTCTTTGTGTGTGCGTGTCTACGCTTAGTAGGAGTATTAGTTTGTCACTTGTGCTGTCAGTAAGTATATAGAGCTAATTGATCACACTGGAGAAGTGTACAAGGACAAACTGTGCGAATGCAGACTGAGAGGATTGAGATGTGGCACATAAAAATCCAGCATAGCACGGCACATTATTTACAAGGGTTGTATGTCTGTACCACTTGAGAAACGCATCATATATGTGAGAAAAGTCCTTTATCTTTTGTGCAGTTTTGACTGGTCAAAATGTAACATTGGAACGGTTTCTCTCCGAGTTTGCAAAATATGGGAAAGGAAAATTGCCAGTATGCAAACAGATTAATTTGCATTTTTCTAACCCTAAAGGTCATTGCAGAAAAGCAATTGGCATCTATAAGGAAGTATAGCAAGCCATTCACTTTCATGTATTTATTCACACGTTGCATCTTTGTGTGAAAAACATGTGAACTTTGAACAGACTGCAGGTGTTTTGACGCACAAAATTTGAATAGAGTTGGGACAATCAAGAGGTTTCCCCATTCTCACATATAGTACTGTGCAAAAATCTGGAGCCATCACTTGTAAAGTAGTCTTGAGTATTAGTTCTCCTGTTTGTCTTTCTTTTTTTTTTTTTTAAAGGTAAGGAAATGGGTAGAAAACTGAGGTATACCAAATTACACCAGAATTTGTGTGACAATTGGTGGCAACAGGTCTTATGAAGTGACGAATCCAAATTTCAAACTTTTAGTTCAGTTGTTAACAATATTTTTGGAGGAGGTATAGCAGGGAGTGTCTAATTCCCAGCATACTGCCAGTGCAGTAAAAGAATACCTTGATAGTATTCCATTGTGTGTTTTTCAATCTGTCATGGTTCGGCCTCCTCAGAGCCTGGACCACAGCATTGAAGCAGCGTGGGATCATCTTGACAGAGAATGGAACAAAAGGCAGTCAGCATGCAAAAAAGTACTTTTGGAATGCCCTTCGAGAAATCTGGAGAACTATTCTTAAAGACCACTTAAAGACCACTTAAAGAAACTAGACGAAAGCTTGGCTAAGAGAGATCTGGCTGTGCTGAAAAATAAAGGTGGACATACAAGTCTGTTTTTGCCTTATAGAAAATATTTCTATGTGTGTTTCAATGTGTTTCAATCATTGACAGCACATTTTTCAAAATTTACTACAAAAAATAAACAAGAGTGGCTTGTTTATTTTTTTGTGCTACACTGTATAGCATGAAATAGTTAGCTTTAGATTTGTTCTCTTTACTAGAACTACTCTGTTTGGCTTAGGCAGGGTTTGGTACCTTTCTAGAGTATATAGGAAACACAATGTACACTTGCTTGCTGTGAGTTCTAAAGACAAATAACTTTCCTTTTTCACATATTATGCAGTCATTATACAGGCTTTATATTAGGGAGCTGAGAGGGTAAAAACCATCTAATAAGTGTTCCAACTAAATCAGATTACATTCTCACCTACAGGTTTGCCCGACCTGTAATTCATGAGTAAATTCTGGACTGCATGTGTTAAAACTTCTCAAGTCTTTTTAACTGTAGTTTAAATTTTGTACAAGCTGCTCTTTTTTTAAATTTTATATATAACCTTTATGTACGCTTGAGTCATGTAGCAGATGGTCTGCTCTGCAACAGAAGAGCAATGGAGAGAGTTGGGAAAGATCAGAATATGACGGAGAAGTGGGAGGACTTAAGAGAGGATGATGGAAAAGGGCAAATGCTGCCAAAATCTTCTCTTCTTGTCTTTTCAGCCTTACTATTACATTGTATGCACAAACGTACTGGGCCACTTGTATATTACACTGACGGGAACTGCTCAGCCATGGGAAACCCATGACATGAAGCTCCTAGCAAATGTTTTTTGTGCTGATGTTAATGCTGGAGGAGGTTTGGAACTGTTTCTTGATATGACTATAGCAACACTGTGACATACATGCAGTGCATGCATCAGTATATCTTATGTGTTGCAGTACAGCTGGGGATATCAACTTCATTATTTTGAGCTTAGTTATCTCATTTTATTTGCTGAAATCATAGTAGTTTTGTTATCTTACCTGCGAGTAATGCCTTTCTCGTTTGAAATGTAATAGTAGATCTAAAGCAAGGTGTGTGGTAAGGCATGGTTGCTCAGTTTTATAGCAGTCTTGAGAAGGATTAGGAGAAGAGAAAATGGAGAGTTTAGATGATTTAAAAAGGGGAGAGAGCAGGAAGCTATGAGAAATGGAGAGTGAGAAGAGACGACTGGTGATATGGAGAGGGATAGTGATGGTGTTTCGCTGGAGTTTGCTCCACGGTTCACGGAGGACCTCTGTCTCTGCCAGTGCCTCTTAATCCATCACACCTCCTGCGGTCCTGGATCCGACACACTCCAGCGTCTTCCCAACCCGCTGACGAATTCATGCTCAGCTCTGTCATGCATGTGTGCCCACTGTTCCTGGCCTTCTCTTATCCCTGTTTTCACTCTTTTTCTTTCTCTGAGTGAATGTCAGGGCTATCAGCACTGCCTCGGGCAAGATGGACAGACACTGTTTTACAGTGTTTTTATACATGCTCCACATCTAGACTTGTTCTTTCTCTTAACACTGAGAGGCTTTTCTCCTTCCCTTTTCCTGTTTTGCCTGCCAGTCTCTCCTGCAGCAAGCTCACATATTTTCACTTTTCTTTCCCTTAATTTCTGCTACAAATCCAGAATCTCTCATAGCAAAGATTTGGGATTTCTTCCTTTTTTTATATGATCTATGTGCATGTACTTATTTGACAGGATGTGCACCTCCAGCCATCTGTCTGTGAGTTTTAGAAATGAGGGTCGACTACTTTACTTGATCAGTCTTGCTAACCCTCCCAGATGGATCTGCACATACTGCCTATAACCTTTTTATGAAATCTGACGTTATAATGAACAGGCTTGATTAACCCTCTGTCAGATTGCTCACCAGAGCTGGAGGAAAGAATTGTGGTGGTGGTGGTGATAGAAGAACATGGCCTGACACTAAGCCGTGGAAAGATGAGCTAGCATGTGGGCTTTTGATTTACGTTCAGAAATGCGTCACACATACGTCGAAGTCTGCAGCACTCTGTCACTTAACCTCAGTTATCTGGCAGGTTTTCAGTGTTTGTAGTCTGTCCCTCTCAACTCTGCAGCCCGTCTGTGTACCTCACAGTTTTGCTCTGTGGCCGTTGTTGCACAAGGTGACCCTCTAAACACTCCAGGATCCCTGCTGTGATTCTGGCTTTTCTTTGTAGCAGCCAAATTACGCACCTCCACCCCCTGTCCACCTGGTGGCGATGTCTCAGCACCTTGCCACCTGTTTCTCTAAGGGAGGGGATAGTAGGTACCTTAATGTATTTGACATTTTCCATTTTATTTTGCATGTAAAGGGAATTAAGATAGAGACAGGCTAATTGTGTATTGATGTGTGTTTGTGTGCTTGCATGTAGAATATGTTTTTCTTTTTTTCTTTTGTATAATGAATATATTTTCTGTTTTTGAGACTTTGCGATAGCTCTAATGAATTCCAGGAAGGCTTTTTGTTGTTTTGTTCTGTCACTCCTATTTCACAGTAGACCAGGTTGCATGAAGTCCCTGCCATATGGTCATACTGAAGGATTTATTGGATAAACTTAACCTTTTCATACAAAACCATTGCTGTAACTCTAGATTATACATTATCGAACCACAAAAGTATCTGTTTATCTTTAGAATGGCAATATGTTGTAAAGTTGGGAGTAGGTGACATTAATGCTTGTTCCATCAGTCTCATTTTAGAATATGAACACCACCTTCATTTGTGTTCATAATAAAAAAAAAAACGGTTGTGATGGTAAATGTAGATTGTAATTTTTCGACAGGGACATTTTATATGTTGGGATAGTAAAGCTAAATAATTCTTCTTGTTTGTGTTTTTGACAGCAGAAGCAGCGTAAAGAGAAAATGTGCAATGCAGCAATAGTCCCTGGCTGTAACTATCAGTTAATTAGCTGAAGTATTACACTGAAACAGGTACCCTGCTGGACTGCCAAGAATGTTGTTATCTTAGGACGATTGGCTCTGTAGCCACAGTCACCAGCGTAATTGCAAATTATTGATCTGTGAAGATATTAAGGACTGATGATGCAACCTGCTGAATATTATACAGGTTCACCTCCTGCAGCTCCCGTTATGGTATGAATCTGTTACTTCTTAGGTGTCATGTGGAATCTGCAACCAGGATGTTGGAATCAGATTTTTGGGTCTTGGGGTTACAAGACGAAACCTCCATTGAATGGTTTTCTTTTGACAGATCCTGCAGATACCGCATCAGATTGGAATCTCAGGATTTTGGAGACGCAAGTCAACGCTTTGTGCTGTGGTGCGGTGCATTGTACTACTGCAGGCCGTTGCCAGTGACATTGCTATTGGAGTGTGGTCATTTGCAAGAATGTTTACAAGGGTGCTGCATGTCAAATAACATCCAAGTAAATATCAGGATCTGCAGTTTCCCAGAACATTACACTGTCCTGTCAGTGGTTTTAGCATTGTGGCTGTGCGGTCTAATTGAGGAAACAATATGAGCATTTGCAGCACTGTCCCCATTATCAGCAGGCACAAATGCTCTTTGTCAAAGATGCTTTTTGTTTGAGTTTTATAGTTGGTCTAAAAGAACACAATCTGGGAGAAGTCACGTTAACAGTACAGAGAAAATTACAATTGACGTATGCTCTGTCAGCCCAGCAGCTTAACCGTGTGCACTCTCCAGCATTTCTATGCATGAGCTTCTTCTTTCAGCTGCTCCCTTTAGGGGTCACCGCGGTGGTTCATCTGGCTCCATCTCACCTTGTCCCGAGCATCCTCCTCCAGCACATCAACCTTCTGAATATCCTCCTTGACCACATCCATGAATCTTCTCTGTCATCTTCCTCTTTTCCTCCTACCTGGCAGCTCCATATTTAACATCCTCAGCACCTTTCCTTAGTGTCCAGCCTCACATAGAACTCACTCTACACCTTTTCCTTTCTCTTTGCCAGATAGCTTCCCAATGCTCTGTCTACTTTACTCGTCCCCCTGACTATCCCACTTTTTTCTTTGCTAACCCTTTGAATACTTTCCTTTACCTCCTCATCCAACCCCCAAGTCTCCTTTTCTCTGTCCACTGGGTACACCCTTCTTAGCATATTACCTTACCACTTCAGCTGTACTTTCCCAGTCCTCCCTACCACCCATAGCCTGTCTCATCTCCTCCCTGTATTCTGTGCAACCTTTTCTTCCTCATCTTCCACTACTTAATCCATGGATATACTTTCTTCTGCTTCCTCTTTTTGATTTGTCATCCTACAGACTAAAATCTTGCCTGCATAGCTACATCCTCCCCTGACATTACTGTGCTGTTTTGTATCTCTTTCAGATTGCACCTTTTGCATAAGGCACAGTCTACCTGTGTGCACCTATGTTCCTGCCTCTTCCTGAAATACGTGTTCATGGAAGTCTGCTCAAATCACCACTTTCACTGACAACATTCAGCATCACCTCTTCAGTTTCCATCTTCAAACTCATGATCCTGTCTGATATTCTCCTCACCTCTACAACATTATTAACATTATCCTTTCTCCATTTCTCTTCCTATCATGTTGTTATGTGATACCGTGGATAGCTGCTGCCATAAAATTGAGCTCTTTACAACAAACGCTCACAGTCGCCGTTGCAATTGGCAGCAGTTTCTACATAGACACCAGTAGTTTCCCCCCCACTCTCACGTCCTTGTGTGACGGATTGTTTTCCTCTTCATCTAAACTAAGTCCCGGTTGACCATCAGCATCCTCTCTCTCGTTTTACTCTGGTTCAAACTGGAAATGAACAGAAGCCATTTCCAGTGCACCGCTAACTAAACTTGATGCGGTGCAACTATGTGACGTCACTACCCAGAGTGCATTGAGAAGTATTTAACAATGGCGGCCTCCTGGTAAATCGGTTTTATATAAAATGTGCTTAAAAGGAAAACATTTTGCGTATTTTAATACCACATATATATTATTGAAAGCACAGCACATATTTTAGTGCAAACTTGTCATAATAGTCGGGTTTCCCTTTAAATATCAAATATTAGGCAATCTTGGCATTTCTTTGATACTGTTAAGAATTTCTTTTTTAGAAGGGCCAATAAATATTTTTAATCTGTAATGTAATAAAGATAATACTCCAACAGCTTGACATATTGAATATAAACAAGCTTATATATGCATTGTTCTCACTGACACTGAGGTTGGATTGGGAAGGCTGTGCAAGCGATGTGCATCACAAGCTATTCAGATTGTCACAAGCACAGATGGAAAAACAAATGAACAGAAATGTGTCCTCGAGTGTAAATATGCATTGTAAGCGCTTCACAATATCAGATTTGCAGATGGAGGTAACATATGCGCAGAATATGCTATCACCACGTAAAAATTTACAGATGGAGTGAATATCGCAGCACAGGAATTATTACACCATGAGCCGAGTGTCATGTATTGACTTAGTGTGTAACATGTTAGTATGTGGTACCGGTATACCGTATAGCTGTAACAGTCTGGACAGCTGGTGGCCTCTAGCTCTCATCCTGATGGTAGAGGCAGACGCAGCATCACCTCGCTTACCTCTTGTTTATGCAGAGGAAGTTGAATCTATCTGTCTTTTGGTTTGTCAGAGTCTCTTGCCTGGCGTGTTGAAGTATGTGACAGAGAGATGGAGAGAGATGGCGGCTGGACTGGTAGAGTGAGAGCAGACTGTCTTCCTGTAATGAATATAAATGGGCTCCAGGTCTCACTCTCCTCATCTGGCCTACCTTTCTGAAAGCAGACATGGGATGAGAATGTGGGTTGAAGTTGGCTCATCCTCCTTTGCTCCTTTTGCTACACAGTCACACCTTCTGCATTATACATACAGAAAACACAAGATCAAACTTTTTTTTTTTTTGTGCCATGCTTTTTTTTTTTGCCGTCAGCACTTTGGTTTTAAGGTCTCGTTTGAAAGGGGCATCTTGAACATAATCGTCTGCAAGGTAAATGCTGTAAGGTGAAGGATGGTAAAAACTGACGACATGCCCCAAGTTACACTTATAACTCAACATAACATTGAATTCTGATCTGTAGGCTGCATTTATTCTGCTTATGTAGTTTGTAGACTTATTTCTTTTTCTAATTATTCACTGTCTGTGGTCCTGAAATGTAAAAAAAAAAACTGAGCTCTAATGTCAAAGAGCTGATAAATTGTTGGATATCATTTAAGATTAAGTGTAAGTGTGTGGCGAGACATTAAGTGTAAGTGTGTGGAGAGACATAAACCATTTTGACACTTATGTGAATGTAAAGTAAGAACATTTATTTAAAGATGACTTCTTGAAATGAACCATAGGTTAAAAAAATGAATGGTTGCAAGAGGTTGTTGTGCATCTTCAACCTCCAGAAAATCAGGAATGATGTGTCTTGGCAGTTAAGATGTCATGATAGTGGTATTTTCAATAAAGATGTACAAAAACTGTGGTGTTGAAAGACAGGAGTGGAGAACATTTTCTCTTTTCTACCATGCACTTTCTGTTTTTGATGGAACTGTTGTAATTATTGTAAGGACAGAATGGGTTAAAACCAGAGTGGCAACATCCAAGACTATAATAAGGCTCATGCAGAAGTGCCAGAAACGGTTCCTCATTTCCAGTTACTCAAATGATGACAAATTGCTCTGAAGATGAGTCCTCATGGACTTCTTTGCCAAAATTGCGAGCAGAAATAAACATTTTTTTTTGCAACAGCTATTCGGGAGCTCCCCTGTACAAGTTTTTGTGAACATTTAACCTGTAGCATTATTTTGTCACGACTAACAGTCGCCTAGCCTTAGCAGCTTTCTGTGACTGTGCGATGCAGTCCATCAGTCCATCGCTGCTCTGTTCACCAGGCCCGGCAGTTTCATCTTGTTCCTTTACAGTTACAAAACAAAGCAAACAAACAGAACACAAACAGGAGAGCCATGGCCACAATGCTAAAACTGAGCCTTTGAAATGGCAGTTTTCAAACCAGGTGGTGACATCTTTGTGACTCCATTCATTTTTATATAGCCTCTAAATTGGATGTGAAAACCATGCAGAAAATACTTTGGTGAGTTTGTGACATTAGTTTTTTTTTCACATTTAAAAATAGAACCTCTTACTTTAGTGGTGTTCAATACAACAACAACAGCCCTCAAAATTGTAGTGGTAAAGAAGGACAGGTCATTTAGTCTCCACAATGCAGGATCTCTACCACAGCGTTTGTATTCTTTGTTGCAGAATAATAAACTGTTGTCT
>VURO01048943.1:2919-14027 GCA_015108175.1 Pelvicachromis taeniatus
TACCTCCTATTCAAAGACAAAATAGAAGCCCTTTGACCTAATCGACATGGATATGAACTTTTTTCCAAAACCAACCATTAACCTGTAGTGGTCACTACAGTGGACAGCTATTCAAATGCTGTTGTCTTGCACTTGTGTCAGTGTTGATGGTATACTTGCACATAAACCACTACATTGGACACTGATGTGTCACTCCATACCCTGCCACCACTGGTTGTTTAATGTTACTATAGAACGTGTTTCATTGTAATTATTGTTATTTAACCCTTTCATGCATAAATGATGACAACCTCAATCAGGATTTTTTTTCTTAAGTATTTTTATTCATCTTTTCATGCCTAAAGATAAATAAAAATACTTAAGAAAAAAATCCTGATTGAGGTTGTCATAATTCAAGCATGAAAGGGTTAATGACACAAAATAATAATAATATAATAACTTTCCCATGGTAAGGACAGTTTTTTTCTACACTCATTAGTACATCACTTTTTTTAAAATCTCAAGCACAGTACCGGGCCGACATCAATTAGGCTTTGAAGTCTAGTTATCACATGACACAGAAACTGACATTGGGCCAGAGAACTTCACCAACATCACATGGTATTTATTTTTACAACAAGGAAGTCACTTTAACTTACTTTGCATGAAGGAGCGGGTCGAAGGGGGGATGCTGTGCACCGTACACATGCTGAATGCTGAGGAAGTGAAAAAGATAGAATGGAAATGAATGAACTAATTGACCACTGGCTGTAAGCTAGCCATGTTAGCTTTGAGATATTTAGAACTATACCAGTTTAAACTGCAGGAGCAAGACTCCGTGTGACCCGAATGGCAATAATTTGCTGTGAGACCTTGAGTACTCGTGTTGCGAATAGTTACAGTGTCATTAGTTACAACTCTGCGACGGAGTACTGCTGAACTGTTAGCCACTGTTAGCAGCCTAGCTCTTAGCCTAGCTAACAGTTGCAAGGGGTAAAATGCGTCTACGATACGTTTTTACCACAGACGTTGGCAAGTGACAAGAATGGGAACTTTGTGCAGCCGCAAAGCCCCACCAATCAATGTGAAAGTTTGCGTTTGAGAGCAACAGCGCAGCGTCAGCTGAGTGAAGCTAGCTACGCTAAGCTAACCAGCAGGAGGGAACACGTCACTCACCTGCCAGGAACCTTCGCTGCATTCCTTTTCCAGAACTGTTTTTTGTTTCCGTCGCTCGACATCTTCCCGCAGCGGTCCACTCAGTCCTAAACTCAAACACCCCGACGCTGTCGGTATCTCAAAAATGTTAAATGTCTGTTTATTTACACCAGCTCCCCTCCTCCAAAACTCAGAAAGCTGCCATGTTGATACTGCCTAATCGGCAAGTAAACGCGACTGTGATTGGCTTGAGTGCCACTTCCTTACTCTAAGCCAATCACAAGTGAGATCTGGTTGTCGGTTGGAGGATTTTTTTTGATAGGGCGCTGACGTCATGCTCCCCGGCCTTTGCTGTGTTGACAGAAAGTCCGAGCTGTGAGTCAAAGAGACCCTCCAGCATCAGGACCAGAGGGCCTGATACAGCATCACCAACGGAGATATGTGGACAGGGTCATAGGAGGGCTTTTTGGATATTTAGAAATGTTTATATAATTTCTATGCATGTTTTTCAGACAGATGCTTTAAATAAAAAGCAGTTTTCATATTAATTCTTGTAATGAAAATCTGTAGTTTGTGTGCGATACCATATATTGAATGTTGGTTCTCACTATATATGAAATGAAGTCAGGTTTATTTTCGGCCTTTCAAATGTATTTTATGAACTTCTATACATACAGGTTTTATGTGCTGGGGAATTAAACTTAATTTGGATCATGCTTTTTCTTAGGTTATAATAAACAATAAACTGGAAGCTACATGTCAACTACATGTTTAATAAACTGGCTGTATGTAGTAATAGTTCATATTACAGTGTTACAGTAAATGGATTACCTTTGTGGAGTAACTACAAAGAGGAAATGAAAACCAGTTTTTCACAGTTTAAAAAAAAAACACTACATCAATGTGATGATGATTTGACTCTGTAAACAACACATTTGGCTTTTCTGTTCTGTTGAGTTCTAACTCCGCTCATTGGAAAATAAATGTTGCCCACTATTGTTGTTATGTGTACATATCTACAGCTAGTGCGAATGAAGGCTGCCTGCATAAAGTTTACTTTGTATTTGCTGTTTGTTTCTACATCTATCTATCTATCTATCTATCTATCTATCTATCTATCTATCTATCTATCTATCTATCTATCTATCTATCTATCTATCTATCTAGTGGTGATATGTGCTTCTAGAGCAGGGGTCACCAACCTTTCAGAGCTAGCAAGTCAGAGCTACTTCTTGGGTACTGATTAATGTGAAGGGCTACCAGTTTGACACACACTTCTCAAATAACAAATTTCCTCAATTTAACTTTAATTATATGTTATCATTAATAATTAATGATATTCATCTATGTAAAGACACTGATTATGGCAACTGTTTCCATGGAGACCAGCTAGCGCTGATCTAATATTTAAAAATAAAATTTTTTTAATATATTATCTCTAACAAATTGATACCAATGCAATTGTGATTTTAAAAAAAATAGCAACAAAAAATAAAAATTGATGGAGCTTACTGGTAAGTTGTTATAGTGAGCTATTTTTAGAACAGGCCCGTGGGCTACTCATATGGTCCTTGTGGGCTACCTGGTGCCCACGGGCACCATGTTGGTGACCCCTGTTCTAGAGTGTGTTTTGTTAAAAGGCGAATGCTTTAAGTCAGAGGCAGAGGGCTCACATATACAGAACACTTCTTTTGTTTTTTATTTTCACAATTCTGAGTAAAAAGTTGGAATTCTAACATGAATCATCATTTTTTTTCTCAGAATTTAGACTTTTTTTTTCTCAGAATTCAGACTGTTTTTTCCCCCCCAGTGGCCATAATCTTCCGTACACATGTTTATCCTTGCAGATACTTTATTTATTTGTTTTGAACATGAAAGGTAGACTCAAAGGTAAGAGGGCTCACTCTACCCTCATTTTCCCTTTATGTTATTTACATTGTGAGTCATAATCAGTGGCGGATCTAGAAATTTTTACATGGGGGTAAAGTAGGGGCAAGAGGTCTAGGCAGGGTGGCACATACCTCCTTAGAGAAGTATCAAAATCCCCAAAATGTAAATGGAGTCAACAAAACTTTCCCAACAAGGCTTTAAAATGATTTATTGCATCATTATCTCTTCAAAGGAAATAGAGGCTATAAGAGGCTTTAGAACAAACAAGATATTGGCTTTAACAATTTTTTCAAATACATAAAAGTTGGGGAGACAAGTCTAAGGTTCTACAGCAGGGGGGGCAGTTGTCCCCCCTTACCACCCTGTAGATCCGCCCCTGGTCGTAATAGCTTGAAATGTTTCTTTACAGTGTTTGCTTTAGATTTGAATTATCTATCAATGTAACTGTTCCTCTTTTAGGGTATATCTACAAGAATATATTTTGATTTTATTTTATTAATAAAATTGTTGTCTTTTCTTTTTCAATTTGTAAAACATAAGTGCAACGCTGGCCTCCGATTTTCTCCACAATATATAATTAAGCTTAAGCTTATCGTTTCCATTGTTTAACCTGAATGTGAAATAGACCGGGTTGATTTCTATTACTGAGTGAGTCATCTTTCTCATACACGATCTTCATCTTAAGTCCCCCCCTTTCCCTGACGGCTCAGGCCGACCGGCTTAACCACTGCAAACAGCGCAGACGCTCGGCACGCGCGGGCCGTAATAAAGTTGCGATGAGGAGCTTCCAGCGGCGTAACGAGTGACACCCGGGATCGGTAATATGGAGAAACAAGCCACGTTACTGTCATCGCAGCTCTTTCAGAAGCAAAGGCAGGTAGAAGTTGTTCTCAGCCGCAGTGTTTTGGCGTGGAAGGCAGTTGAGAAAAGCAGAAAACCCTCGGGGACTTGTGACTCAGGTAAGTGTGACATCAGTGTGAGTTTCATGCGCGAAAACTGAAGAAATAGATGCCGGCTAAACACATCAGTACACATTTAACAGGGGGGGAAACATGTGATTGGTATTTAGGGTGTAGCATATTTGCCTATATTTTCATCCACTATTTGCCTTCGGGAAATGAAACCATTGTTGTATATGCAAAAAATAAATAAAAAAAATAAAAAAAAAAGTAGCAGCTGTATGGGCTCCTTATCAGAGCAGGCACGTGTCCAGTAAGCCTCGATCAGGACACGAAGCTGTGGTAGTTCAGCTCCGTTCACTGACAGGTGCAGGTCATCCAGGTGGGTTGTTTTTTTTAAAAAAGTCCCAGGTCGTTAGCAGCCGGTGTTTCTAATGTGCAGCCTGCAGGGTTCACTGTTATTTGATATGCCCCCCTCCAGGAAGCACTTCATTCATTAACTCAGTCATGAAATGGTCCGGTGAGTTCTTTGAAAACGTCCACAGTGTCAGCTCGTTTAGAAAACACATTAAGCTTGGTCAGTATAACCTGCGGAGTCTGAGCAGGCAAGAGGAAAAGAAGAAGTCAGAGCCAGCATTGAGTTCTGCCTCACTATATCTACTTTACTGTAACTCCAGGCTGTCCAAACCAGAAGTCCGCTGTTTGTTTACGAGTTTAACCCCAACATTGTTCTATTAAGTACTACAGTTGTAACCAGATCTACATAACAACATACTGCTGTTTCACCTGTATGCATACACTGTATAAAAAGATGGCCTTCTACCCGCAGCAACCTCTCTTACTGCTTTGATGAATACCTTGAAGAAGTCTAGAGTTTGGGATTTTAAACTCTGAGACCACATTTATATTTATGTACAAAGTTGTAAAATAAATAAAGTTGGGTATTTTAATAAGGGACTTTATGGAAATCAACTTGCTCTCTTGTAGTCAGCCCCAAGTGGCACTAACAGAACTGCAGGTTTTATCACTTTCAGCCATGAATGTGTTGCTGCTTGAAATACACACATGATATGAACAGTTCAGTAAATGAGACAACTTGAAATGTTAGTTTCCAAAACTAAACTGTTTTCACCCATTTATTTATTTATTTTTTAAACATGACATTTGCTGCTTACTTGACAATTTCACACACTTCCTGAAAAAGAGTTGTAGTTGCAGTGACGTCTGTTTCTTTTCTGGCTCCGTCCTTAGTTCCTTTCTTTTGACTGGATGGCTTTCTCATTGCTGCCAGTTAATACGTAACTTAAGTTTAGATTACCTAACACATTTATCTTTTATGGTTTTACACCCAGCTGGTGTACTGTGGTCGAGATGAACTCACTGAATTAATGGCGTGTGCATTCGCTTCTCTTTGCTGTTTCTGTGGTTATCAAGCAGGGCTCCCGATTTTTTTATTAATTTTTTTCTTTCCGCCCTTTCCCATCGTCGCATCAGACAACTTCCACTTAATCCGGACACTCCGATAACCTCCGGAGGCTAATGTTTGTTCATCGAGATGAGCTCCCTGGTCTGCAATTACTGTACCACGATCGAGTAGAGTGATTACAGCAGGCTCCGCACACTTTAAAGTTAAACCTGCCCATTGACCTTCCTCAAAGTGGTATCAAGCGCCCTATAATAACCTGCCATAAAGACTTCCATTTATTGAGTCTATGCTCAGTGTAACTACATCAAAATCCCTCTCCCACCCCCTAGTGATCTCTGTGACAAGAGCAGGTCAGGTTTATTGTGGAGTTGGGAAGCAAGCAAGGACACTTTGCCAGTGGGTTCAACATATAACACTTCTGTGGAGTGTGATTATCACAAGTACAGCCAAGTACAGTGTGGTTAATCAGTGACTTTAATGAAGAAAGGGACGGTGGCGACTGGAATTTCCTTCGACGTAAACAACAAGTGCTCAGATTCTGCGCCATCGCCAGTGACCTAACTGTCATAAATGTTCCACACTTCCCTCCATCGCTCTTGTCGCTGTCTCGTCTCTCACAGTAGGGATATTTCAGATGAAGGTCACAGTAGCAGCGTTTTTCTTCATCACCGACAATTGAACTTTTCTAGTGTAGCTCCTGACTGAAGCCAAGCCAGCTACAGGGAGAGAAGGGGAAAAAAACATCATAGTCAAAAATGATTCAGCGTGACTCAAATTTGACAGATCATCTCCACCCAGAGTGGATTTTCCCCAAAGATGAAGTTGACACCCGTAACCATAAATAGTGTTCACATAATATTAATGATGTTACCACTTGACCTTTTTATGTACATTTGTTTAAAACAGACCTTCCAGATGTAAACTGCACACACACACATACACACACACAGACACGGACGCACACAAGCAGACAAACAAAAGCCATTCACTGAGATGGCATTGGCCTCTGAGCCTTGGAGTAAATGCTCTGTCCACCTAATGGTTGAGTCACTGCTCTGATGCAATTCAGATCAGAGTAAAGTCGTGAATAAATCATGGCATATGCTTTAGAGAGTGCTTCCCCTTCCCTCCAAATCACTACGCTTAGCAAGCAATACTTCCTCAGGCCCTCTAAGCCTGAATGTCTCTCTCTGCCAGGGGGAGGTTTAGATATTTTGCTTTCCCATATGGCAGCGCTGCATAGACACCCGGGCGTGCGGGGCTTCACTTTTATCAATACCGAAAGTATTGTGAATCAGCCTAAAACAAATGCATTAGTCACACAGGACTACAACTTGGTCGCAAAGACAGAAATAGTGAAATAGTTCCTTGTCATGCAAGCAGTAGAGCACTGCACTTCTTGCAACAGAGGTGCACATTAGGACCTTAGCCTGACGTATTCAGATCAGACACTAAACTTTGGTTAACCTGCCAGTACAAAGTCGACGTAATGCAGGGATACGCCGAGGTGAGAAAAGCACAGGTAGTAGTCCGTCTTCTGTAGTCGCTTATGTCTCCGGCCTGCTCCTGATCCACGTAGGCAGCTGCCTCAGCTAAGCCAACCAAATTTTATTATCCCAGTAGTGAGGTGGAGGAGTGGATGTGGTGCCCTGCTTGGGAGAAACATTTTAACATGAATGTGGATGAAAATTGCTTATGACAAGGGTACCATGTTATTGTAGAGATGATGCTTACCATCGTCACAATCTGTTGGTTCAGAACATTGACGAGCAAAGTCGGTGTGTATTTCTGTTGGTATTTGGTTCAAAGTTGAAATTTTGTACTTATTATATTTATGTCATCCTGTGGGTGACAAAAATGGTCATCCAAAAGTCTCTAGGGCCTTATTTCCAAACTGAGGCTGCCAAAGCCCAACCACAGTTTTTACTCTATCCGGGGTACATCCTGGATACATCACCGACCTGCTGCAGGGCTAACACAGACACAGACAGCCATTCACGCTAACATTCATGCTCATGGTGATCTTAAACCTAATTCCATGTCTTCGGACTGTGGGAGGAAGCCGGAGTACCCGGAGAGAACTGAGAACGTGAAAAACCTACACAGAAAAGAACTCAGGCTGGACTCGTACCCTGGATCTTCTTACTGTGAGGTGACTGTGCCGTCTAGGGTGCCAAACCATAAGAATCTGTTCAAAATCTGCTACCTATCCATCTAATAAATAATTATGGATGGACTTGTATTAAATCGTCATGTATGGTTGTTGCATACTTGGCAATTTAGACTACATAACAAGGTGGGGCAATCCAGAGACTTGTAGGCATCATTCTTTTTGTAATATGAACGTCTGCACCACATGCTGTGGCCATCCATTAGTATATCATTCCACCTGGCCAAAGTGGCAGGTGGCCTGACCAGCAGTGCTGTAAGCATGTGTCCAAAGGCAGCAACGGGAGCTGCAGTGAACATAAATATTGAAATCCTAGATCGTAACTTTTTAGCATAGTACAGAACTAGCAGCTTCACTAGCACCACTGTTCTCCTCCTGTTACATCTTCCACCTTGGTTGTCCTTTCCTCTCCATCTGTTTGCCTAAGCGTTGGCTTAACAAACCCATTGTGCCTGGGAGAAATCCACATGTCTTGTTTGACAGCTCACTGCCATGTGTACCCAGGCAGATCTGCGCTTTGTAATCTAAAGCTGGTGCTCAATGCACAGCCCTGTCTGTATGCTGAGAGACGGCGGCGGAGGGGCGGAGGGAGGGGGGGGATACAGAGAAATAAACACTGCCAGAAAGCGACAGCTGGAGATTGGGTAAACTGCGCAGGTTTACACTGCATCACTGACAGCAGCAATGCAGGATCTGTCATTACAGTGATTGCTCTGTTCACCTGAGCTTTGGGTCAACAGGAGGAAAAGCTAATCACGCAGTAAAGCTGCATGATGACGTGGCACTGATAGCACCAGGATATTTGAAAGCTTTATAATATCAGCAACAGCTTCGATAACTTTGACACGCTCGGCTAAATCTTGCCTCGTCTTTTGCAAACGTGTCACATGTGAATAGGAAGACTCGGCATTGACGCAGAGAGAGCAATGACAGAGAAACAATATAAACAGGAGGGAACACCTAAGCATTTCCTTAAGCTTGCACTGGCTTGTCCTCTAACACACTGTCAGTGCCACACCACAGTATAAATAAAGGGATTACATAGTGAACCACTGTGTAAAGGGAGGGGTGCCGAGAACAACAGCAGCAGAATATGAATACGATGACAGCTCATTGTTGTTGGAGGACTAGAAGGAGGCAAGGCCACGCGCCATATTTTGGGAGATATCATAAACACAAGCGAAGTCTCCCGTGGACGTGCACGAGCGCATCGGGTTCGGCGAGTTGAGATCAAAATTCAGAGGAACCGTGTCTAAATCTGTCGTGTATTTCATAACTCGGATTGAGGGGGGGCTGAGGAGAAAATGTCCAGGGTGGCGTCACGCCAACGCCCGAGTGAAAAACAGCTGGGGTGTGACAAGGAATTCAGACGTTGTGTTGACGTCGTAGGAGGCCGGTGTGTTCAGCGAATCCTGTCGGTCGGGATGCCGTCTTGCTTTAGGGAAGCAGGATGAGTTTGATGGATCGCGAGCCTCACACACTCGTAGAGACACAGCTCCTTGCTGATCGAACTGGTTTTTATCAGTTCGATCTGAATTAAAGGTGCCGCGGCTAAAGTAGCTACAAGTCTCAGGAGAAAGAGGATTATCTTGCACCACAGGAATGCTTATTAAAACCCAGCAGCAGTGCTTCACACTAACGCTGTATTGCATGTGTGTCAGGCATATTACCAGAAGTGTCTGGCCCACTGAATGGCTTTGCAAATTGTGAAAGTGAGAGATTAGGACTGTTTGGTACATTTCACTGCATTTCACACCAGGAAGCTTTGTGTTGTTACACACTGATCAATTCTTAATAGTCGTTGTGGAAACTTTAGCAGGGGTTTGAATTGTCAATTGTTACAGCCGCGTTACTAAGAGACAACACCAAAGTAAGGTGGCACAACCACATGCTGACCTTCATTGATCAGCAATTATAGTATTTTTTTGCAATCAATGTGAATAAACGAGACATACTGTATAAAAACTGCACTCACTTTTCTTGAGACAGTTCCAGCTGTTTAGCATCTGTTTTTATAAATGGTGGGTATATTAAATGCGGACCTCTTTGAACTATAATACTTGAGAATTTTTTGAGGGGTTTTTAAAGGTTTCTAGGCAAAATATTTTCAGTTGTAGCCAGTTTATCTAAACTGAAGCAGTTTGTAGCCCATGAATTAAAATTAAATTGAGTGCTTAAGTAAGTAAACACATTGGGGTTTTTTTTTCACAGTTTAGAACCACAGTTTAGAAATGTTTAGAAATGTGTGTGTGTGTGTGTGTGTGTGTGGAATTTAGAAATCCCCCACACACATTTCTTTTACTCCTACATCACGGTACGTAATTTCCAATACAAGAGGAACACAGTAGTGAGACCAGTATATGGTGATTGGTGCAGTGGAAACATAAGCAGCGATGTCACAGAAGGGATTTCACATTAGCTGTGTAAACCGCAGACAGCTGCGAAAAGGGATAAAACGGATAGAAATGAACTGAGAGTAAAGTCCAGGCTTTATGACACTTCCCGTTTTATTGAGGAATTGCATGTTTGAGTCGGGAGCATCAGAGTGACATAAATTTCGCAAGAATATCTGTCAGCTTGCTTGGCGGCAGATAGAGAAAATTATAAAAATGAAATATGAATACAAGAACGTAAGATCGCTGCAGTCAAAGTGGATCAGAATGGGTTTGGTTCATTGGTTAAAGACCGGCACATTCTGGTAACGGAGGCTCAAAAGATGCAATAGTTGAGCTGTTGGAGGCAATCACTAGCAGCACAGGGCGCTGCAGTCTGTCCAAGATGACCCATATAAAGTTAGTGGCTCTTGTATACATAGACTCTTGCTGTATTTATGTGTTACGATCATAAAAATTGCTAAAGGCAAAGTAAGGATATTTAACTCAAGAACAATAAAAAGGGCATTTTCAACCACTAGCCTAAATTCATGTAGCTCCTTTGAATTCAATTCAATTTTATTTATATAGCACAAAATCACAACGATAGTCACCTCAAGGCGCTTTACATTGTAAGGTAGACAGTGGGGAAAAAAAACCCAACAATCATATGACCCCCTATGAGCAAGCACTTTGGCGACAGTGGGAAGGAAAAACTCCCTTTTAACAGGAAGAAACCTCCGGCAGAACCAGACTCTGTTATAGAGTCCAACCTGTTTATGAGTGGGGTAAAATTATCAGCTGATATTAACTATTTTCCCACTGTAAAGGCCAATAAATGGGAGTTAAATAAAGAAGAGACAGGAGAAACACCCTTTAACCATGTGTTGTATAGTTTGTCAGAGAGCACTTTGTTTGGAACGCTAAAACACAGCAACCATCTGGGCAGAGTAAATGAATAACTATATATATAACAAATGTTAGGGAAGTCTTTATGTTTCATCGGAAAAGAAAATGTATTGGAATATTGAATTTTGCAAAAAAAAACAACTTACAGCTGCTTTCGTTATGGATTAATGTACCAAAATGTCTTAATTAAACATTTTACCTGTACAATTCGATTGACTCGATTGGACATCAGTCTTAAATCAAAGATGCTATCCCGTATGACAGATCAGATCGTCACAATGAAGAAAGCAGAACCATAAAATCTGACA
>VURO01048948.1:0-15537 GCA_015108175.1 Pelvicachromis taeniatus
TTGTAAAAAAAATAAAAAAAAACAAATATATATATATATAAAAGTATATATATATATATATATATATATATATATATATATATATATATATATATATATATATATATGTGCGTGTGTGTGTGTGTGTGTAACCATGTAGAGCTTTAATCGTAACAAATAAGAATAACAACAACAAAGTGTTTGATGCACCGGAAAGCAAGGCCATGTTAGTGTGGCTCAGAGTGTTATGTGTGTGTTTTTAGTGAAGCCGATATGTGAGAGCTGCACTCACACCGACATCGCCAAAACTCCACCGACTGCAAGACCAGCGAGACGTGAATGGCAGTGTTGATGTGAACTCGAACAGAATGTGATGGTTTTTGTGCCACATTATGATTGATATGTTTTCCGAAATGCATTCATGCTGAATGGGAAAAAGTATTAGAACAAGAAGAAATATATCACAGTAAAATTTCCTTAAACTGTCGCTGGTTTTTACAGTAAGGAAAAAAACACTCTATGCCAACACTGTGACAGTAGCGCTTAGTGTAGATGCAGTCTTTTCTTTTTAGTTCTTTGCACTACGCCTTATCAACATCTGGTGCCTACACTACCCACAATACAACATGACCACCAACTGTATGTATATATGTATGTTTGAATGTGTTACGCTCAGTGTTTGGGGTTGTAACTAAAAAAAAGTAACGTGTTACACATTACTCGTTTCTTCTCCTAAAAGTAATACAGTTCATTACTTAACACTACTTGTTACATGTATTTACATGTTAATGTGCGTTAATCCGTAGACCGATCTGAAATGCATTGTCACACAATTATCAGGCTGACCTCTCTTTCTATTTGCCCGGTTTGCAGATAAGAGGCTTTTGTAACACAAATAACAAGATAATTGCAGCTGTTATGTATTTACTTACTTAAGTTACTGCATGACAGAATAATGTAATGCGATTACAGTAATTAATTACTCTGTGACTATTTGTTGAGTGATTTCTGAATTTCTGTTTCAAATCTTTGAGATTCTGGCTGGAGTCTGAATGTAAGTAGTAGATTTGCACCAGACTATAGACTTGTAATTTTTGTCAATTTGTCAAAGTAAATTTATATCTTTATTATCACAAACAGATTGCATGTAATCACCAAATCAACCCCGTTCACTCACAAACTGATAGCAGACCAGTGGCAGTCATCTTATTGCAGATTTATCATTTTGAAAAGTGGCAATAGGCTAATAGGTATAACTGCAACAAGGCGGGTCTTTACCATGTTATGAATCATCAATCCACAAAGCTTTACTTACTTACTAGTTAGCACCTGTTCTGACCATCAAGGAAGCAGAGTTAGGACGTAGAAAACTTTTTTGTCTATGCACTAAGCAAGCAATTCTCTGAGTGCTCTATCCAGTCCTCTTCCTTGTTATGCTTAGTTATGCTAGTATTAGCTGATGCAGCCTGGAGCTGCTAGCCTGCAGCAAAGACGAGGGGCTGCAGAGATCACTTTATCTAACTCCACACCCCGAGATTTTATTTTCTCCGACCCCCTTCGCACTACACGCATCAAAGGCTGTATAAAACTTAAATCACACATGCAGTTGTATTCCCCAGTACCGGTAAACAGACTTTGGTGGTGTCAAATTTGTGGAGCTCCCCTCGTTCTTCAAGACACGACCTCCTTTTGGGAACTGTGCCTTCAAAGGAAAGAAGGCATTTGTTTCCAGTACAGGTTGGTTGTTTGAAGTCTAATAAATGTCCTTAAGGTATGCTACTGGCAGTGTGAAGTTAAATAAAAGAAACTCTACTTGATGCTAATAACACACCAGAATCCCTGTGTCACCGGTCAAGTTACATCGAAAGTACTAGTAGGCACTAAGCTTTTGACAAATTGGAACAGTTTTTGGATTAAAAAATGCAACATCTCTGAACTACACAGAGAGATATTGCTTAAACTGTGCAAAATGCTTTGGGCAATATCTCATGCTTTTACACCTGATACATGGTGTTCAATTCTTGCATCTTTTCACAAGGTCAACTACAAAAGCAGATTCTTCTTTTTTCTTCTTTTTTCCCCACAAAATAACATTAACAATAAAAAAAAAATCTAAAATTGAATGATGATGACCAATTTACCCCAAAAGGCAAAGCCAAGGGCGAAAAATATTTTCTTTTAAATGTTTTTTTCAAGAAAAGGTACTGCAATAAAACTGTGTCCATAACTACTCGAGTCAACCGCTTGCTAATTTGGCTAACTACAAAATGAAACTCAACAATAAGCTCAGCAGGGCACAGCTGATGTCCTACACCGACTTGACTGTAAAAACTCAACAATCAATTATTTTACAGTAGTAAAACTGAAGAGTGCGACGCAAGCCATAAACTCTGAACATCAGCTTTCAAAATAAAAGTTGCGCCTTTTGTAATGGGTTGGTTTCAGCAGTAAGAAATAAGTTTTACTTTGAAGGGTAACTTTCTCTATTTCTTTTCGATGGCTAATTAGCGGACAAGAAACTACAGGCAACTCTGGCAATCTGATAGCGACCAAAACACAAGGACTTTTTAGGTTCAGTACAGTCTTTGAAACCGTTTTTTTACGCAGTGACAGTCAGCATGCACTTGCCAACAGGTTGAGGAATACACATTGTTCCCTAGCAAATGGAGATTGCCAGGGGAGTTGCTGGCTGGTCTCTAGGCCTGTGTAACTAAGGCCTAAGTTGCTTTAGCTTGTCTATAGTAGCTGTAAAATTTACAAGCTGCTACACAACACACCTCCAACCCAGCTGCTCCATTCATGCTGGAATCAGTGTTAAATTGTTGTCGCTGATGCCTGTTCTGTTTTGTGCCGTTCTGTCCTTGTCTGCCTCGGGTTTTCCATGCATGCACACGAGAGTGCCAAGAGGTCCTAGAATAGAGCCATTCCGTCAGCCTTATCACCGATGGATATAGTTACTACGAGTAAATACCTATGCACGAGTAAAGACCAGGCTGCTATCAGAAATATCTTCTACAGAGACATTTCAAAGTATATGATATTCTTCTTTTAGTTTTCTGCAGAAAAACACTTGTGTTTTTATCCTCTTGTTATTCAAGATAATCCAGAAAGTCAACAATTGACACTGTTTCCTCTGCCGTATAAAAACCAGAACCCAGTTTGTGGATTAGTCAAAGTAACGGCATCATCGTTTCAGGGAGAGACACTATGTGAATTTTTCACATTTCATTTTTCTACATTAGACAGAGCAAGTGCACACTAGTCAGACTGAGCACCGTTTAATAATTAAGTGTGTGAACTGTGCCTGAATTACCAATTATACTGTAGCCCGAACAGCAACCCATTAGCTGTACCGTGTATTTACTCTAATACTTGATCATTCAGTGGGGCTCCTGAATATCGAGTGAACACACAGTTCATTTTGAAGTAAAGATGCACAGTTTCACTGGTAAAATGGTCTCTGGTTCACCACAGCCAACATCATTATTACTGTAATTAAAACTCACACAAACTTTAGCAAATAGTAATTGAGATGTGGAGGCGTGTTCACCTGCATGTCATCTCCATGGATATGTTTTTGAACTCAGACAGACAAAAGTTGTTTTTTTCCACAGATGGATAATTTAGAGAGAAATTTAAAAAAAATGTTCCTGCTAGAAACAAACATCACTTACGAAATACAAAACCTGTGACACGTACTGTGAACATGTTAGTGAACACTAACATGTAATGTGAACCACAGACAGAGCAGGTCTAGAGTGGTTTGGTTTGCTTTTATTTCATTAAAACTTTGTCTGGGAATATTCTCCCAGACAAAGCACTGCACTGCACATCAGCTGACAGGAATAATTACACTTCCATGTTGGAGGCTAAATTAAATAATTGAAGGCAACATTTTGTGCTTACATTCTGTTTATTCCCAAAAAAACCAAAGGTGCTTGGTGGAGTTTTTGTTTTGTTTGTTTAAAAACAAAGAAATGCAATTTTACATTCAGCTTGGTGTCGCCTAAAAGAGTTTTGGGCATTCTCATGATCGTAATGTGTTGACTGAACTGCCATGTTATGATACTAGATGAACTCTAGAAGAATTTAAACCCTACTGTTAATGCAGGATTCACAGATACAGACTTGTGACAAATGAAAAGGCAAACCTTAACCCTTGACCCTTACAGTGACAGGATCTGGTGGCTCTTTTATATGGGGACACATTTAGCTGACATGGTTTAATTTGTCTGTTCAGGTACATTCAAGGGCCATTGCAGATGATAAAAAAATGGGGGTTTGAGTTATCATATTTATTCTATGATGAATGATGCCAAAGTACTCAATATAGTACTTTTATATTGTATGCACAAGAACATTTAAAGCAACCACTGGCATGTTATTGAAAAAGAAACATAACAGGAAAGAAAGCCGAACAAGTCATGTTAGTTGATTTTTATGGCGTTGGGTCAATCATCTTCTGTCCATCTTCATATCCCAGTTTTAAGCTAATATTGCTTAAAACTGGGATATGATGGCCAGAGTCAAACCAGATTAAGAAGGACCTCTCATAGCTCACACATACACGTTATGAAGCTCACATATTTTTATTTTAGTCTTATCTAACTTCAAAACAATAATCATCCTTCATTGTGCACCATTCCTCACTCTTTCTATCTTGAACTATCAAATCTCTTCAGCAGCAGTTATGACACTGATTAAGTCAGACATACTATGAAAACGAGGAGCTAAGGTGGAGGCGGGTTGCAAATCAGCTTGCAGATATCTCAACAACTATGGGCAAGCTAAAGGAGCCTAAACAGTAAGCTCTATACTGAACATCTAATTGGATGCAAAGAAGGGTATCATTGGGCCATCAGCTGATATAAGCTGGCACAGAGATCAGCAAATTATCAGCTTTTAGCATTGATATATCAGCATGACAAGTGAATTTGACTTATTAGGCCTTAGTCTTACACACTTAGAGACCAGTATGGTGAGTGGTTGCTGGTAGATGAGGAACTAATGGTTAATCTTTGGTTATTTCTGTCTTCAAGGAAGAAATACTATAAATTTTTCTATCGTTAAGAAAAACTAATCCTTGTATCATGTGATAAGTGTGTGTGGGTGTCCTGCTGTAATTTTGTAAAGTCTGGACGTGAATAATAATAAGTTGTTGGTCGTGAAGGAGTGTGAATGTGCACTTGTGTTCATGAAGTGTGGATAGTTGGGTAGGAGCATTGTCTGTCAGTGTTTTTGCTCTGTAACAGTTTTCCTCATATGACAAAATGTCATATGCATATGATTATGTGAGCATAAACTGAAGATAATAACTTTAATGTCTTTGCGCATAGCCAAACCACAGGTCCTGTTATTTTAAAAAAACGGTGTCCAACACAGTAATAGCACAGATGTCACATGGACCCATCAGAACCAGATTGAACAAGAAACGAGACAGTCATAATCAATCTGTGTGATTTACTTAGCAGTTTAATTTAGGTAATCAGTTTTACTTTGAAAACACAAACGAAAACGAGAAAAAAAAAAAAAAGTTGCACATGTTCAGTCTCACAAATGGTCCTGCTTGATTTGTGGACGGTACGTGAGGCGGATAAAATTGGACTTATTTACACGACTCCCACTGAAATGTTCCGCTAAATGATGTCTTCGCCATAGTAACAAATCAGCTTTGACTCCTGCGTGCCAAACTCATTACTTAATGCGATTACGCAGGTCTAATCGACGGCTCTAATCAAGTCTCAGCCAGATTCTCCACACTTCTGGGTTGGATTCTTCCTTTTTTTGTGAGACTATTTGTCCTTGGTGTGGTAATAAATGGAAGGTTGGAAAAAAGAAGACGAAAACCTTCAGAGGAAAAGTAGAAGGAAGCATTTTAATCAAATTCATTATAGTGGTTGGGGCGGTGGGGAGCTGCTGTGCTTTGCTGCGGTCGTGAACGCGGGCGGCTGGGCTGGTACGTGCCCGTACAGAGCGGTTCCGAGCAAACACCTTGCAGGCCCGCTCCTGGTGCGAGTTCTTCCGATTTGCCCGGCTGGCAGTGAGCGACCTAATGACACTGCACATTTTATCCTCTTCCTCCCATAACAAGAACAGCTTGTTCTGCTCTTGTCTAGACGCTGGAGGAGGGAGGAGGGGCAGGAACACAGATCCGATTCAAAGAACAGACCAGCATGACCGTTCTTTGGAAAGAGCCCTCTCCCCTCCTTCTGAGTGGCAATTAGTGAAGCCTCGGTGACTTGCCCAGCCTCTCCTCTCTTCGCTCTGTCTTTCATTTTGTCTCAACTATTACTCTGATCGTCCGTCTAGCCCCACTCTTTTCCAGTCTCGTCTCCTCTTCCGTCTACCCTCGGCTCTCCAGCTCCATTACTCCCTATTACTCTCTCATCTTATCTGTCGCATCTTGTCTTCCTTCCTCACATTGTCCATCTTCTCACTTTGTGGTTTTGCTTCTCCCATCTCCCGGCCAGCACCTGTCTCCTCCACTGCTCTTCTTTTTCTTGCTCTCAAGCGACACTCAAAAGTGTCACGTGAATTTGAAGAAAAGGCTTCACTGATGTACTGAAAAAATTGAGACAACAATTAACCCCTCCCCAGACACACACAGAGAAGTTAATTAGCATGATATGAATATGTTCGACACAGAGGTTCAATTTCTGGCAAGATCTGATCAGCATATGCATTTATCTGAAGAAAAGAGAAAAAAATGAGCAGGAGGTAAACAAAAGCACTCGCAAGACCTCAGTTAAACAAGAAAACAGTGTACTATATGATAGTATAAGTATAAGTATAGTGTAAGTGAAAGTATACGAGAGGTCACGGTCGAGAGGAGCGCTGTTTGTGCGAAAAACACACTTACATTATCGGTGATGCTATTGCTTCATGACAATATAAAACCTTGACGATTTCGAAACTGCACAGGCAATTCTGTAAATCTTTTGAAACGCGTCTTTTCTATTTAAGCTTTTTTTATTTTGCTCATTATATTTGGCATAATAACTCACAAAGAGCACGTTTTAGACAGCGATACAGATCAAAAGGCTGCACAACAAGCAGAAGCAAAGGTGTAGTTTATTACAAAAAAATACTCTTTTGAGCCATGAAAACAGCGAATTTTGTAAACTCTGTAATAAAACAGTGCAGCAAAAAGATGCTTTCAGTGTTCACTTCATTAACTTACCGTCTTCTGCCTGTGCTTTCTTCAGCTCTAACGGTCTGTGTTTTCAGCTAAATGTCAAGGGAATTTAAAGTGAAATGAGAACACACAGCCACCTGCTGCTACGACAAACTATTGTTTAACCTCTTGAACCCCATTATAATCTTAAACCTCCGTGCTACGCAGCCAGACTTTGTTCAAACAAGAAAACACTTCCAAAAATAGCAAACAGTCAGGGCCGTAATGTGTTGGATGAAGACTCAGGTTTTTTTTCTTTTTGCCTCTGTACACCGCCTCAGTAGATTAGATCAGACAATCAATACGTGATTGAAGTGCAGACTTTCAGCTTTAAGTAAAGGGGTTTTACAAAAAGTCTGCATTGTATAGAAACTGTTTAAGACCACTTTTATCAATAGTCCCCTTTTTACAGGGGCTTAAAATGAAACGGACAGTTGATTGACATTTTGCAGTAACTGGTTAGGCTTTATTTTTTTTTATACACAGTCCCCAATTTCAGATGCTTACAAGTAATAAAAAAAAAATGTAAATGCAGATTGTGTATAAACTAGAATAAAAATATTGTGGAGTTGGTGACTGCCTGAAGTCTAGAACCATGGGCATCGCCACATGCTGTGTTTCCTCCCTTGAGATGTTCTGCCAGGGCTTTACTGCAGCTACCTCCAATTGCTCGTTTTTGTGAGTCTCTTTCCCTTGCACTTCTAGGTTGAGATCAGCTGGACTGACTTGGCCACTAAAGAATATCACATTTCTTTCCCTTTGAGAAGCTCTTTGTTGCTTTTACCGTTTGCCTTGGGTCATTATCCATTTGCATTGTGAGGAGCTGTGTGATCACTTTTGCAGCATTTTCCTGACTCTGAGCAGAGACCACAGCCTTGAACACTACACAATTCATTCTGCCTATCATCAGCCATATCATCAATAAACACTAGTGACCTCATTCCATACATGCCCATGTCATAGCATTGCCTCGACCATGTTTGACAGATGATGTGGTGCTGATGCTTCAGGTAATGAAACGTTTCTTTCTTTCCCATGTTTTTCTTTTCTCATCATTCTTGTACAGGTTAATCCTGGTTTTTCAAAACTGTGCGGCTCTTTTAGATGTTTTCTGTTTAATTTTCTTCTAACCAGTGGTTTGCTCCTTGTTGTAAACTCTCTATATTTTTATTTATGAAAGCATCTGCTGGTTGTAGAGTCCCAAGAGCGCCTCAGTTTCTTATCCTGCTATTACTCATCTTGTCTTCCCAAACAATCTTGAGAACAATGTATGCACTAATCAGAAAAGAGCAGAAAAATTACTAAGGGAAACCTTCAGCTTCACCAGCCGACCGCTTCATTTACCCAGGCGACAATGATGCTTTCGCCGGGAAGGCAGCGTGGAAACCCGGTATTGGTAACCCGGTATTGGTAACCCGGGATTTCCGATACAACTAGGGGTTCAAGGGTTGCTGCCCACCAGCTTCAAACGACACAATATTTTAGACCAAAAGTTGGAGGTCCAGTAGTGTCTGGTGATCATACCACAGCAGAGTCACAGGTCAGAAATAATATAAACAGAAACAAACTTGGGAGTGACAGACGAGCAGCCACACACACACCGGCGCCATCTTGAAAGTTTGTTAAATCAGCTACATTACAAACAAACTTTACAACTAAAAAGGGTAAAAACGTTTGCTTTTAAAGGTGTCCAATAATCCAAGGTCTGGAATCTATTCCGACTGTCGTTGTGCTAGTAGGGAGACAGTACCAGTCTATCACAGGGGCAATGCAACCATTCATACTCCAACTATAGATGATTTAAAGACATAGAGACTGTGGGAGGAAGCCAAGAGTATCTGGAGAGAAACCATCCAGGTTCAGGGAGAATATGCAAACTCCAAAAATGAAGTACCCTGTGACCAGCAGATCCGAACTCTGCAGCTTCTTTTATGGGGAAAAAAGTTAGGTTTGACCTAGACGCCTACTAAATTTAAAACTTTGCTGCCTAGATGGCTATGTACCATTAATTAAGTACCATTATGTCTTCCACATGTCACATTAACGAAAAACTGCTCATTCAGTAATCAGAAATTTGTGATTGAAAGTTGGCTGAATTCAAGTTCATTTCATAATATGAAAAAGACCATTTATTCACATTTCATTTTTCAAACAAATCCAAATGTAAAAGAGTCGCATTCATACAGCCTCCTCCTAGTATTACTGTCCACTCAAAGCACTTTGAGCAACCAAGGGAACATCTTTTTAAAGTCACCTTTTCAACAATCTGAAAAGGTAACTTCCCACCATTTTCAGACACAAAAGGACATCTTTCTCTAGATGACTTTTGATGTCAAGGAACAGCAAATTTTTACCTTTCACCCAAATTTCAATGCTGCTGAAAGTTGCGTTTTCAAAGTCTTTTCAAAGAGTTTCTATTTTCATGGCTGTAAGAGGGCTATGTGTGGTCCAAAACAGACCTCCACATTGGTCTAAAGTTGGTCCAAATCAGACTAAGTAAAGCTAAGTTTTAGTTTTCAGTGACAATACAGTAAAGGCCATGACTAAATTGATCCCACAAAATATCCTTGGATGTCACTACTGGGTCAGTATCTTAGAAATTATTTTCAGGAGGTCTTGAACTGGATTTGGCAACTCTGAAAAATGAAATGGGTCGTTGCCTCCTTGAGGTTACAAAAGACTGCTTTATTAAATTAAATTAAATTTTATTTATACAGCGCCAAATCACAACAACAGTCACCTCAAGGCGCTTTATATAGTAAGGTAGACCCTACAATACATACATACATACAGAGAAAAACCCAACAATCATATGATCCCCTATGAGCAAGCACTTTGGCGACAGTGGGAAGGAAAGACTCCCTTTTAACAGGAGTTTATTATTCTATGCTTTGGTCTGCTATGAAGTAGATTATCCAGGAATTATATACAGAACTTTACTGAACCAAACATTCAAGTTACCCCATGAGGAATTGTAATAATATGGATGATTAGTGGTAAAGAGCAAATATTACCTTCTTAGTGCTAATAGTTCATCCACAATAAACAAACAGGCTAAAAAGGAGGATGACCTGTAATGCTACTTTCATTACAGGTGTTTCAGTGGTTCCAGCAAATACTAAAAAGCTCAGCTTGCCAACATCAAGGGTTCACAAATAAGAAGATACCAGTCCTCGAAGGTCATAGGCCTTCCCCGCTCACAGAACACTACAATTTTCTCCACTTTTCGGCACTGAAATGACAAATAAAAGGAAAAAAAAAATCAGAATCTCACTTCAGCTGGGTGTTGAAAGTTGGCAAGCCTGGATGTGACACAGTTAACATGAAAGCATCCTTTGTTCTTGGCCGCTTGGCTCTCTGTTCTCTCAGAGGTTAGCACTGTCAAGACACTTTGCTGCTGTTCAGCGCTTCAGATCTATGTGGCACAGTTCACAGTTCAAAGATTCAGGTGTATTAACCACAAACCATCTCATTCATTGATAATGAACAACTCATCATTTGCTCTCTGTTGTGTAAACAGAGGAATTATAAAAACATTTGGCAATTCAAATTAATCAGCTAGTAATTTTAGTCATGTGTTGGAAAACAGATTAATGCAATCACGAAAACATTGTAATTTTAAAATAAAAACTAACAAACTGGAATGAGAATATAGGTTTTGATTATGCATTTAAAAGGAATAGTCCCTTTCCACTCTGATTTTCCAGCCGCCTTTTCCTTTTCTGTTGGTTTAGTCACTGAGCGTTGTCCTTCCTATTAAAACCTGTCTCTGCAATAATGTTTTTTAATGTATTTGATTTTTCTTTAAATTGCATTTTCAAATAGATTTTAAAATTCTATTATTTGTTCACCGTCTCAAGTAAATATAAATAATAAATGGTATATAAATATAAATAAAATAATAAACAATTAATTTGTAATTATATAATTTAATATATTGTTTTATCATTTATTTATCTGCACATTAATAATCAGTTTGTCTTTATATTTACAAACCCTATTTATCACTATTTTGATAACGCTTCCAGTCTTCTATACTTTTCCATGATTTATATGAAGTGATTTCAAGCCTGGCTATAACTAAGCCCGGAGGCAACAAAAGTAAGGGCCCAGTCTAAGGTTTGTTTTTTTTCCATCCCTGGAAGTTAAACTTCTACCACCATCTTTTCATTATTTCACCTCAGGATTCCTTGACTGCCACGTCTCTGTTTTGTAACGTCAATGAAAAACACGGGGAAGGTCATGGGCTTGCTTTGCTCACAGAACTCGACAATTTTCTCGACACTTCAGCACTGAGATTAGCCCAGAAAATAAAGAAAGCAAAAAAAATGGAATCTCACTTGAGGAGCTGGGTGCTGAAAGATGGCAACAAAACTGGAGCAAAGTTCAGGGTAGGACAGACAGACGTGTACTTACTCTGAATGGGGTCAGTATGTTTTTGTAAAGTGTATGAGACCTGGCAAACCAACTCAGCTTCATGTGGTAAAGGAGCTGAAACCCGTAGGTTTATATTATATTATATATATATTAATGTTGTATTTTAAGGTTTACCTGACAATGACTATGGCAGATGATAACAGCTGTCATGGTCCTGGGCTTGGAGATCCAGTGTTTGTGTTTCTCACGGTCTCTCTAGTTTCCTTAGTTATTCTCTGGTTATATTTTGTAGTTTCTGATCTTTAGGTTTTGTTACTGGGCCTCCTCTGTATTCCACGTTTCATGTCTAGTCTCCCTTGTTTTCATGTTCGTTTATCTCCTGTGTTTGTTTTCTGTGTTTCCCTTCTGTCTCCCCAGTCGATTATGTTCCCATGACTGTTTCTTTCCCGGTCCTTGGGTCTTACTGTTTGTCTCATGTTTCCTCTTTTATTTTGATAGTCCCTTGTCCTGTGTTTAGTGTGTTCAGTTTTGCTTCCTCCCTGTCTTCTTGTGTCAGATTAGTTCCAGCTGTGTTTCCCTCCTGTTTCCCATCCCCTCGTTATCTGTTGTGTATTTAGTTCTAGGGCTGGGTATCGATTTTGGTTTCTATAATCGATTTAATTCCGATTCACAAGGTCCCGATTCAATTCGATTCAATTTTGACTGAGACAGTCAGAAAAATTATAATTTTGATTATTTATCAGTACCGACACTTGTGAGACTTCATCAGAGGTGTAAGCATCACAGAAGATGCCTTTGTGTCAAAGTAACTGAGGATAAAATACAGAAAAACATGAAGGAGATTTTCCTGGCCTGGCTTTTTATAGCAGATAACCTTACAAATATTCTCCAGTTGATCAAAAACTGAAGAAGACTGTGAATCAAGATATTAAAATTACCGGCGGAAGTGAAGAAGAGCAAAGTTACAGAGGTTTAATTAGAGACATAAGCCTTTAGCAATTTGGCATAATTTGTAAAAGTTACAATTTCTTCAGTATTGAACAGCAGAAATTAGGCTTTCTTGTCAGAGGTCAAGAAAAAAAACAGTGGGCAACAGTGCTGTACACGACAATAGATTGGTAATAATAATAATAGACTGTCATAAGCAAGCAAATAATGCAGAAAACAGAGATTTGAGATGGGAATCTGTTCTTGAAGTACACAGAGAGAGCTGAGCAGGAAGTGTGATTTTATCATGGGGTAAGCAAAACAGCAAAAGTAAGAAGGAATCAGTGACAATGTTTATCATACGTGAAACGTAGTTTTGAGCTTCTTTTGCTGCCGGTTCAGTGAATTTTGGTCGGAATCATCAGAATCTGTGAGATGTCGGCTCTTAGGACCCAATGGTGTCGCTGTTTTAGCTGTTTGGTGGTTGTTGAAATAGTTTTGTGAGCTTTAACCTAGCTAAACACCTCATCTTTGGTCTTTGCTGTCCACAGGACATTGTTCACAGGCACACACCTGAATGCTCCACAGCAGCAAACATCTAAAACTCCTGCTTTCACAGAGGTGCTAGTTACCCTCATTATTATCCCATATCGCCATTATCCCTATGGAAGGGTGTACTTTCACAGGCAGCTCTCTCTGTCACTTTTTTATAACTGACTTAATTGTATTTCCTTGTCTCACTGGCAACTAAAATATTAAATAAATATATGTAACCGTTTTTCTTCTTAATCATCAGGTGAACAGGGGAATGTCAGAAGAAAGAGAAGCTTGTGATTTTACATGCTATTGAGGCTGAACCAGATTCATGGTTGGAGTGAATGCATGTCACTCTGGTCCTTGTTGAAAAGAATAAGCACGCTACACTATTACAGCGACAATCTTTTTTTTTTTTCTTTAAATAGGGAAGGCTTGATGACAGAGAACACCTGTGTGGGTGAAGTACAGGCACAACGTGGCTTCAAACATTTTTAAAGACTTTAAAACACTGCTTATTTCTCTGGGAAATTTAGCTCTTTGGGAAAGTTATTCCCATTTATTTATAAATTCATATGTTTTCTTAAAGTTAGGTTAAGTCAAGCCAGTGTGCGGCACATCCCAAGAGAGGTGGCAATAAAACTTCTCGGTGACTAATTGCAAATGTGTCGTTTTTATTTAACTACATGTAGTAGCACAACTACAGCTGATCACATCTAAATCATCTTGGCAAAAACTTCTCTGCCTGTAAGAGGAGGAAAACTGTGGAGATACATCGTTACCAAACACAGCCAATCCAATTACCGCACAGCATCATTTACACGAGTCGTTCGCTGTTCTGGTTGTCTTTCTTCATTGTCTCTTCTCTTCCTCCACAGTGCACGTTCATCAACTGTGATGTCCGTCAGTCTGCTGATCTGTCTGTCTCGACAGAGAGCGAACATGAAAACGGTCTTTTTCCATGGTGACGAAGAGGAGGAAGTGAGTGAGACGAAAGTAAGAAAACAGGACAGTTGGTAGGAGCAACCATATACGAGAAGGGGGAGAAAAAAGGGAGGAAAAGGGAAGTAGTGTTGCGAGGATGAGGACGAAGATACAAAGGAGGATGGTGAAGATGATGACAAGATTGTGGGCAATGAGAGCCTCAAGGAAGAAGGTGATAATAATGGCATCATCAGGAGTAGGAGATGGAAAGGTGGGAAGAGGAAGAGGAGGATTATCAGGCGGTATGAGAGGAAGAGGAAGAATACAACGAATGGCAAACTAATCCGACCTCTCTATTATGACACCACCAGAGTATTACAGGACGTGCGATATTGACTTTCAGCTGGCTGAGTCGCCGCACAACTTTAACATTTCCCATTGAAAGGTCTAAAAAGGGAATCTTTCTGTTGGAAGAAATGATCTCTGAGAGACAGTCAGAGGGTTTCTCTTTTGTTTTGTTGTCGGGCTATTTCCTGTAACTTTCAACTCCCGCACTGTTCTCTAACAAGCAGAAACCAAATCCCACAGTGGGGAAGAAAACTGCTCATGCAGACTCAGACTGAAAATGTGTGCTGTGAACTGCACTTTGACGAGTGTGTTTGCGTGTGTGTGTGGGTCTGTCTGTGCCTGTGATATAACAAAGCGTCGCAGTCGCTGCTTGCAGGTGACAGACTGGGGGCCGGATATCCGTTTTTGTCAGTGTGTCTCTTTGCGTTTCCATGCGTGACCAAAGTGTCCTTGGGGGTCTGTTTGGATGCGTGTGTTGCTACTTGTCGCAGTAAACTACAGTCAGTGGGCTGCTGTACCCACAGTCGCTTCACTCACATCAGCAACATTGTAAAGCATTAAAAAACGTGTTTATAGACTAAAATGCTGTGTTACACTAATGCAGTACAGATTGTATGAAGGCAGTAAATGGGGCCATTAAAGGAAGCATGGGCCCTCCAATGTTCTCCACTCTTAATGCTCAAGTCTTTCAACATCTCCCCAGACTGGCTGCAAGTCTCCCGTTATTGATTTTCTATGTGGGGAAAACTGATTATATGGAGCCATTTTATCATTCCAATGAAGTGCTGACATTAATGTTGGTACGGTAAAATGATATTTCAGTGGAAGTGGAACAAGAACATTTTTACACTACCCCACTCTCGCCAGAACTCGTTCCATGTCTTTTATCATGTCACATCGGCCCGGGGTCAATTAAACTTGATCTTAAAGGTTTTTTAGTGTGGCTCCGTGGAGCTCACAGAGGGTCTATCAATCAGCCCACACCTACAACCTAGATTTGCTAGCTTGACAAATGTTGGGATACACTGGTAGAAGATTTAACACTGATATATATATATATATACACATGAGGAGAAAATTATTAGCCCTCTATGAAATTCAAAGTTTTTGTCAAAATTTACAGAGCAAGGGATTTTTACAATAGCATTTCTAAACATACCAGTTTTCTTTAGAAAGAATAAATTATTTCAATGTGCACACAATAACTGAATTATTAAAAAAAAGAAAAAGAAAAAAAAAGACAGAAAAAAAAAGAAAAAAGAAAAAGAAGGGTG
>VURO01048948.1:24638-44309 GCA_015108175.1 Pelvicachromis taeniatus
TTGAAAGAACTTCAATAAGGGAGGGGCTCAGAGTAGAGCTGCTGCTCCACATCAAAAGGAGCCAGTTGAGGTGGTTCGGGCATCTGACAAGGATGCCTCCTGGGTGAGGTGTTCCGGGCATGTCCCACTGGGAAGAGGCCCCGGGGCAGACCCAGGAGATTATATCTCTCGGCTGGCCTGGGAACGCCTTGGTGTTCCCCCGGATAAGCTAGAGGAGGTGGCTGGGGAGAGGGAGGTCTGGGCTTCTCTGCTTGGGCTGCTGCCCCCGCAACCCGGCCCCAGATAAGCAGAAAAAAATGGATGGATGGATGGATGTTTATATAATTGGTAAATAGACAGAAGAAAATAATTCTTGAATGCAAACCTTCTGTTACTAGACAGTCTAACAGGGACATTCATTCGCCATTTAAGAAGCACCTTGAACTGATGACAAAGTAACATCTGCAACATCTGTTCAACTTGAAGCTGTTTTTCAACCACAACTAGGCTCCTTCTGATGGTTATTCAATGGTTGATATGCATTCTTAAACCTGTGCAATCAGAATATAAATTTTTTTCTTTTTTATTGAAGGTACTGTGTGTAAAATCTCACCATTATGTCAGCTGATTGCACATAGCAGTTAATTGAATTATGTTTTTGCATCCCTCCTAATTCCCACAGGAGAGCCTGCCGCCATGTAATTTTTATGAATTAATTCTGAATTTATGAGAAAACATCAGTTACATCAGAAGATGTAAATATACACTAATCAATGTATATTTTTGAATACAGGGTTTTTTTTCTACTAAATAATCTAAAAAGATTGCTCACTGTACCTTTAAATTGTGCTCCCGAGTCTCTGCAATCAAGGTACAAAGAAAATAATCAGACACAAGTCAAAAAAATATCAAATTGTCAGTTTTTGCCTTCTCTAAACTTTAGGGTTAACGTTAGCATCTATAGTAGTGTTACACCTACGATGACTTAGACCTCAGAGTTTGATCTGGAAAGTATGATCCACACGGCTTCCACACAAGTAGCAAGTTACTGATGGTTTGGTTGATAGCAGACCTTGCCTGGATTGCCTGGATAACCATCAAATATATTTAGCATCCTGTCATATGTTAAACAAGAATATGGTTTGCGCTCAGTGGCAGTCACTCCAGTTCTTCACCTCAAAGTTCGGAAAAGTTCAACTCAGGACCCACCCAGTGAAGTCACTGAAGTCACTGATTTTGTGTCAGCACAGATTTCCACGTTGGTACTGCCTGTGTGGACACCCTTTTCTGTTATTGAATGCAGTTTTTTTACCAGTTATTACTCAGATACAGCATCAGACACTTGACATTGAATTGTATTAAGCAGATCTTTGCATCCTTGTTTTTTAGCTTTCCCACTGTCACTTCATCCTCCTAGGACGAAGTAGGCTATATTATTATAAATATCATAGGCTATATTAGAAGGATTGGAGCCTGTCACTGTGAAGTTCTGATTTGAACCAAAACTATGTTCCCCTTCTTTTCTTCCTTAAACAAAGCATGTCTTTTATCCTGTCTTCCTTCTCTCACACCAACCGGTCGTGGTAGATGGCTGTCCCTCCCCAAGCCTGGTTCTGCTGCAGGTTTCTTCCTGTTAAAGGGGAGTTTTTCCTTCCCAATGTCGCCAAAGTGCTTGCTCATAGGGGGTCACATGATTGTTGTGTTTTTCTCTATATGTATTATTGTAGGGTCTACCTTACAATATAAAGCGCCTTAAGGACACTGTTGTTGTTTGGCGCTATATAAATAAAATAAAATTGAATTGAATTAAACCAAGCAGATCTGAAAGTTCAATGTAACCAAAAGGAAATAAAAACAAAACAATAATATCAAAGTAAAAAAATAAAAAATTTCAAACCTTAGTTAGGGTGAGTCTTGTTTTTAACTTCTTTCTAAAAGTTGGGAGGTCAAGTAATCATAATTCTTCTTTATACACTAAAAATATTCTTTGTGCATGCCTGAACAAAGTACGAGCAGACAACGTCAAAGTACAGAGTGTAATACATATGAGAGAATATGAGTATATAGTGAACTCTCTGTGATTGTTCGGTAACTTGTCATTTATTTCTTCACTCAGGACTTTGTCATCTACCTCCTTGCCAGCCCAAATATTGTTGTCGGTCAACAAAGCGGTCACAAGGAAGGGTCAAAGGAAGGGTCAAAGGCTGATATCCTTCTCTTTGCCACTGATATTCTTCCGAGACACTGCTACTTCTCTCGCCACAGCGTTGTTGCACCAACCGTGCTCTGCCCGTGTCAGGATGCCGTGGTCACTAAGAATGGAAAAGGGCTGAGAAACGAGGAGCCGCTTTGCCCTGGTGATATTATTGGGTTGGGACAGCACTACTTGTTTCTTTTCAAAGATCCTCTAGCTTCAATGAACAAGGTAACACCAGATTACCTCTACAAGAACCAAAACCTTGTACTTTTAATCAATTTAGAATTTTTCAGATGTGCAAATCCTGCTTCATGTTTCTTGTTTCTTTCTGGAAAATAAAGGAAGTGATCAGTGATGCTCTTGAACCCAGCCTGTCTGCCCACTCCTGGACTCTAGCTCACACCACCTCTGCAACGACAAGAGAAAAGATCCTCTGTAGCACATGCATCGCCTGCCAGAGCCCAAACCGCAAACAGCCCTTGAACGGAGGGCCTCCATTTCTAAAATCACCTGAAGGCCACAGTCTGACTCTTAGCTATGCAGTTGAAGACGAGGACATCATTGTGAAGGAGATTGTTGCTATGGAGAGCAGTAGCAGTATCAGTGGTAGACCACCATTGACTGCTGCATTCTTGTTTTGCATGTGTGTTCAGTATTCATCAGTTTGTCTTCAAACGTCAGACCTACGCAGGCTCCTGCTGCTTATCGCAAGTGGAGTTCAGAGTGCCATGTGGGTGAGTTGTGGTAAAAGGCTTATAAGGAGCTCTGCCGTCTCCACATTTTGAAGCGGAGCGTAGCAACAAAAACAAAAAAAGTTTGGCTGAAATGCATTTTCACAGTTTTTAGACTTATTATGCTTTATCAACACTACATATAGGTAATACTCATTTGTAGAACTTTTGTAAAGGACCAAAGCTATGGTAAAAACTGTAAAAACAATTTACAAGAAACACTCGACTAAATTGGGATCCGCCCCCCCACCCATAAAAAAAAAGATACTGAAACCCTGAGCTGCTCCAGATGTGTTCAGTGTCGGGGAATCACAGATTTCATGCTAATTTCTAAGGCTGTGCACCAGCTAATATTTAAAGAGATCCATGACTGGTCGCCATGACGTGCTTACCCAGGCTTTTTCAATCATCTGCTTCACTGCTAACCAAAGGAGAAGTCAGTTTCAAGCATTTCCCAGTACATCCAACATGAGCACACCAAAACCAAAAAGAAAATGTTTGCAGGGCAAAAATCAGGCTTAAAATTCAGTTTCAAAAGTCATTTTTCCAAAGCAGAACTTTCTTCGGGGACTAATCATTTTTTTAGGAACTCAAACTGCTGTCCGCTGCAGCAACCACGGACTAAATTACTAAATTAAGTTACTATCTGAAGAACAGAGAAATACTGTTTTATATCCCCCAGATGGCTCTTTTTTACCTAGTACTATTTTAAGTCACTCCAAAACTTTTAATCTTGTCATGCAGGAGCAGACGAAGGAGCTGGCTGCAGTTCAGCCTGAAGTGTAAGCAGAGCTTTCTTTATTTCCCTGACACTAATTATATTACAGTTCACAGAAAACACTGCACAGCTTTCCTCCTGTGTTACAGTCTCAGGGGTGAAGGTTCAAACCCAGAAGACCCCACGCTTCTCTGCCTCCAAGAGCTGATCCCTGGACTGCACCCCCTAGTGGTGTGGATGTCAAACAGCCTGGAGCTGCTGCAGTTCATTCAGCACCAGCTGCCTCTCATTCTGGAGTGGAGAGCCCGAGAAGAGGAGGAGCAAAAGGAGGAACCAGAGAGGGAAGATGATGAGAGCAAGGAAGTAAAGAACTTGGGTTAGTTGTTTAGGTGCTGCAGAGATCATGTAGCCATAATAATAATAAAAGAGGAGCTATTCTGCTTGTTTCCAACTCCAGATTTTAATTCTTGATCTCTGCTATGGTAGCCTGGCATAATTTACAGTTCATAATATTTCTTATTTATCTTATACTGGGTACTCGTGCAACCAAACAATGTAACATTACGAAGCACAATCCACATTTCCAACCATATGATGACAGATTTTTATGCATGTATGAATATATACCTTTCAGTATTGTTAGAGCTTCTGATGTCCTGCGTCCGTTCAGCCAGCGAAGAGACGATTGCTGTCCTAGAGGAGGTCATCATGCTCGCCTTTCAGCAGTGTGTGTACTACTTTACTAAGGTAACATATTACTATTAAGGCAATGATTCAGTGGTGCAGTTTACAAATTGCTGATTACATGTGTTGGGTTAACTGGACGAAAACAGTCTGGTCTGCATAGACAACTTGCAGATCATCTGGTCCACCCATTGAAAATGGCTGAGAATAAAGACCTTAGTTAGCATTCCAATAGCTTTCTAGCAGACAGAGCAGCAATGCTGCCAGATCACACTGAGTGCATTGTGACAAGGGAGTGAGACGGGACAGCAAGGGCCTTTGTGTGCGTGTGTGCGCGCACACATGTCGGTGAGTGTGTTTGTTAGCAAGGAACCGTTTCTTTCAACTTTTTTATTTTTGGAGAAAGGACTTTGTGCACATATTCTAAAGCTAACAAAGGTTCAAATGTCTGTATGATGTGACAGTTGTACTAATGAAGTAATGAAGAGTGTTTTTTGCACCCTTTTGCTTGTTTTCTATTCTCCCTTTCTGTTCTTCCTTCTCAGTTTGAATGTTTTTTTGCCAGTGAAAACACTGTATTCTAGAAAGTTATCACCTTAATTTTAAACTATAATTCCACCTTGAGCAATTAAAGGGCCAGATTTCCCAAAAGCAGATAGATCCCAAAAAAGATTATTAATATTGAGCTTACATTCATTTGGTGTCCAGAAAAATGACAAGAAGCTAGAATCCACATAAAATCACGGCTAGAAACTATCAACCTGTGATCTCTTGGCAACGTCTGGTTGCTAGGGAATAATGTGTTTTCCCGGACCAGCTGGTAAGTGGTCACTGGAGGCTGTGAGCTATCGCTGGATGAAATGGGTTATGAATAAGCTGTACCATGTTGTGATGGCTTTGGCCATGACCATACTGCCGCGGTCACCCATAGTTTGCATGAAAGACACTCGTCTGCAAACACTTGCTCACTACAAAGGCGTAGTGAACCATGAAAAAAAGCAAAGACCTTTTACCTTCAAAGCAAAAGTTGAACCAAAACATTTTAAAAGGCGCAGCTTTCACTTTAAAGTTAAACAGCATGCTCTGCAGTCTTCACAGCGTCACAACGGCTTAGCAAGCAGCTAGCGAGTGTTTGCAGACAAGATGCTATTTTCCATGCAACTACAGGTCACCACAGCAATCGTGAAGAGGTTTTCAGCACAGCACTTTGCAACCAGTTTCACCTAACACATCTGAGCTTCTCACATCCTACCTATTTTCCCCTAGCAGCCAGTGTTTACTAGGGGATCACTCACTAGTCTTCAGACCTACATGACTTAGGCTTTAGCACTTGATTTCACGATGATTAGCAGTAACCACGTAAAACCAGTTGGGGAATAATTATTCCTTTATGTCCAGTGTTTCCCAGGCAGTCACTAGCTGGTCTCATGGCCTACATAACTGGGTCGAATATGTTAGCCTTAGTAAGTAATCTAAAAATTGAATGAAGGAGGGGTTCCACTGCCTTGTAGGTGCCAGAAAATAAATTAATACTGCTTAAATTTAATTCAAATATACAAGTGAAATGTCTGCATTGATATGTGGTTGTCTATTTTTTTCTAGAATTTATTCTGAGAAGCTTAAGAGTTAGTTAAGAGTTTCATTATTTATGGTAAACTAGGCTAGTTGTCTTCTTGTTCTAGGTCCAATTTTAGTACCTAGACTAAAGAGTGCTAGTAAGCATATTTTGCCAAGTTCCAAGGTCTCCTGACACTAAAGGTACATCATTTGCAGTTCTTACTGTGTGTTTGTATTGATTTATGTTGTGCTTCATTCACACAGTGTTCCTTGGGAAAAGAGAAAAAAATGATATTTTATTGTAGCCACAGTATCCAGTTGTGTGCATTTTCACTAAAGCACCACACCCATGGAGCTCTGCCCAGGAAAGTTTCAGACAAATTTCCAGTCAAGTGTGTGGGTGTGGGTGAAAGTAGCATCCAAAAAAAATTAATCAGGAGACTGTCCTATTTTGGTTCATACGGTTACATCTTTAGGCTGATGGTTGATATGGAAGCCTCCTCTTCCAGTTACCGTGATGCTTCAAACCAACAATGCCGATTTAAAGCACATCCAAGACAGCGTTAGTGCAGTGCTGACCTGACATGCTGACATGTTAAAGATAGAAGAGTAGAGGTCTCACATATTCTGGCAGCTGGAGCTCTTTTTTTTTTTTTAAATAATTTTCCTATGAAGGAAGAAACTCAGTAATATGACCCTGGTTCTTTAAAGAGGAAAAGTGTTGGAGGATGTGGTCTAAATACCTGCCTAACAACAGGTCTGCCTGGTCGAATAGATGACTTCAGATGTGTGTGTGTGTGTGTATTATATGATGCATAATTCTACATTTCATTAAATTTAATGTTCAGCTGATTTACCTTAACTTCTCTCCTACACTGTTTTGCTTATAAAAGACTTTATTGGAGTATATCCAAATTAGGTTGGAAACTCTTTAGTTTTGTCCTCTGTTCACACAAGGCCTATTTTTTGCACATACGGCAACTAATCATCTGGTACTATTTATAATTTCATTTTCATTTTAAGCTTGTTATCTATAGAAAACAATTGCCAAATTAGAGCAACTAATAGGTAGTTCAGCTGTGTCATATTCTGGTACTGCGGGGGACAGAGGAAAGCTCCAGTTGTCCCAGTTTTGACTGGATATCCAGATGTTAACAGGGTATTCCAACAAACTGCAACCTTCTTCACCAAAATACTGTTGTTGTTGTTTTTTATCCATCTTCTTCAGCATCACTTGCAGTGAACTTAAGATTGCTGAAGGAATATAGATGGACGTAAAGTCAAGTAAAGTTAATCTCTGGCTCTCTTCCACAGCATGTCTTTTATCCTGTCTTCCTGCAACCCAACCGTTTGCAGCAGATGGCCCCGCCCCTCCCTGAGCCTGCTTCTGACAGAGGTTTCTTCCTGTTAAAAGGGAGTTTTTTCTTCCCACTGTCGCCAAAGTGCTTGCTCATAGGGGGTGTTGAGTTTTTCTCTGTTTGTATTATTGTAGGGTCTACCATACAAAATAAAGCACCTTGAGGCCACTGTTGCTGTGATTTGGTGCTGCATAAATAAAACCAAATTGAATTAAAGCAACAGCTTAACCCAGTACACCCCCATATTTAGAGGATTAGTCAGTAATTAAAATAATTGTTAGCTGGCTTTTGAGATTAGTGAATGTGAATGAATGTAGAAAATGAGAACAGAACTGTAACTAATGGCACACGTTAATAGTACATGTGAATATCCTGCATTTCAAATGGCACGGTAAATGTAGACAAATGTAAAAATTTAAAAAAGTGTATCAGAGTTAATGAACATGTGAGCAAAACATTATATAAATGACATAAGTATTATTGTGTGTTTATATGTACTCCAGTTAGCAAAATTTCACTTTATTTTAACTACAATAAAATAAAGTTTTAAATGCTACATTAATCTATTACATGAATCATTCATAAGCCAAGGACGCCAAGGAAGCCACGAGAAGAGGAGGAAGAGGATGAAGTTATTTTCCTGCTGTTTGGGAAGCTAGTCTTTCAGACTGAACTGGCTTTCTTCTCACGTGGTCTTGCTGCATTTTATGAAGTGTAGCTTGTCTGAGGCAGCATAAAGTTATTTTAAAGCCTGACAGGTTGCTCCACAAGGTGAGAGAGGAAAAACCTCTCGAGAATAACATTATAACTCCTCCAAGTTTATGGCTAAATCTCAGCAGACGTGCTAACAGTTTCTTAAATCTCTGCTTATTTAGGAGTATTTCATGGTTTTCCATGTGATGTGAGGGTTATTTCTGCGGGACGGAAAACAAAAGGCGCCACTGGTGAGCAGCTATTGCAACTGAAGACATGTCGTGATGAATAAAGGCGCACTTTAACAGGCTTGTGGGCAGACTGCGTGTTTACGTGTCCGTCACAATGAATGGAGTTTTATGTTTTTCTACCCCAGGCTAATACGTGCCATGGATGCATGTGGTAATCCCAGAATCCAGCGCTGCTGAGTGAATAAATCCCTGACCCGACTCCACTGAGAGATATTTTCCAACCAGCAACATTTGCAAGATTATTTTCTTTATTGTTCAGCCATTTCCAGTGTCTTGTGTGTAGTTGGATCCGTGATCATTACGTTCTCCTGTTCATGTTCAGCCTGTCCTAGTTGCAGAGCGTTATAGGGAAGGTAAACTGATCTCCTCAGAGTGGATTTCTTCAGAACTCTTCACTCAGCACTTCTTTTTGCAGTGCAATGCCAAGCCCACACGAGCCATATTCAGCTTCTTAGGAATGTGATCTATGGCTGGAGTTGGCCTCGGATGCTTGGTGGGCCTAAGAGTGAGTTCGGAGAGGAAGGGAGATGTCTGTGTACAATTAGCCTGAACAAAGCTGTCGTTGTCCAGGCTCGCCCTGAAGAACACCAAGGGCCTTTCACTGGAAAGGAAGGAAATGTTAGAAAGTCTGTCTTTTTATTTCTTCAAGCACTGGTTGGGTCTAACCAATCCTCTATCAGCTATGTTATAGTGTGAGAGACAGACATGCCAGGACAGTGTGGGTGGTCTGAATTCTGGGTTAGTGGGTTACATGTTTTATTTAGTCCTGCTAATCAGAACATCCACCACACAAAGTTAACTTTTCCAAACTCAAATTGCCCCACAGGAATTGTCAACAATTGCCAGCTCCACATCAAAACTGACTGACTCTAAGCTGCACATTTCTTTTCTGTCCCACAAGGTCCTTTACCCAATCCTACCAGGACTTTTGGATTGCAATCCGTTCAGGGAAAATCCTGACCTGAGTATAGCCAGTGAAAGTGCTCAGGTCCTGGGTAGCGGAGGACTGCAGGTCCCTGGGGAGATCCAGCAGGTGGTGGAGGTCTTGACCGAGTGCCTGACGCTTCTCTCAGACTGCCAGGTCCATCCGGAGATTTCCTCTCAGCTTATCAGCTACCTCTTCTACTTCATCAACGCATCACTCTTCAACTCACTCATGGAGCGAGGTACCAGAATCGGATCCTACATGTGGTACAGTCACGGCATTTGCTTGGGGTGTTCCAGTGTCTGCGTCATAGACTATATTAAAGATGGATGCATCCACTGTTTGCTGCATGATTAACCTTTGAGAGGTTTTTTTTAGGTAAACGTGACCATATTTGGATAAGAGAATGAAGTGCTTGGTGATGAGTTACATAAGTGCATCCATAGACTGCATAAGTGTAACCCACAGACAAAGATACCTAATAATTAATATTAACACGTAAATAAAATAATAGTAGAATTTGACTCAATAAATAAAAGAAGCACAAACCACTTAGATATTTAGATATAACACAACTGGATAACCTGGAAACTGGTACATTCTTATTCAGTTTGTTATCATAATAACCAATGTCAATTACTTAATTACTTTAAAGCATTATCTAAAATAACACTGAATTTCAAAGGCTACTAGAACATTAAAAAAACCTGCATGTATATAATCACTGGTCAAATCTGTAACGTCTGGTTAGCCAGTTACAACCTTTAACCCTCTGAGCTTTAAAGCCTGATTTAGACTTCAGTGTGGAATCTTTGTAGAAGCTACAATGTAACCTATCTACTGTAAGTTAGCAACACTGTTGCCAACATTTATGTGGGTGCTTATGGGAATGCTTGGAATTTTTTCCCTCCTGGGTCCCCACTATGTGTTGTGGTCAGATTTTTTTAGGGGCAAACATCTTTGTCCGTCAAGTTTTTCCACTCCTTTGTACATTCCCTCACATTCTATTCCAGTAGTTTCATCAATCTCGCTTCAGCAATTTGCTAACATTTGTGACTCCTTATACTGATGCTATGATTATTATTCCTTATTCCATTGAGACAATGATTGTTACCATCTCACTGATAAATTCAAATTTCGCAGTGAAACAGTAGCATAGGTCGAATCGATGATACTGAACAGGCCAGTCACAGTTGTTGTGGGTTGCATCAACGCAATGTGTTGTTAAATTTATGGAGAAGTGCACGTCAAGTTACTGCATAAGCTCCCTGCAGGGTTTCACAGGGGTTTGTGGATACTGAGTATGTAAGTAAGTAAAGTTTATTTACATAGTACTTTTTTAAAGACAAAGCAGGTCACAAAGTACTTTGCAACGATATTAAAAACAAGGTCAAAATGAACGTACATAAGTCATGAGGAATAACACAAAACACAAAAACAGTAGAGCACTATCTAATTACAACATTTCCCATTCAAGCATAAATCTCAGTCATCATTAGTGCCAACCCCAACACTAACCCTAAATCTTGGCAATCAGAGAATTTCATTATGTTTTTATTTATTTACTCTGCAAACTCAAAAGGGAACCAATTATTCCACAGACCAAAAACTATTTTTTAAGAAAAAACTGTTTACAAGCACGTCACACCACAAACATCACACCAGTTAAGGAGTAACATAACATCCATGCTGATGGATGTCAAAGTCCATGATTGTGCTTCGGTAAGAAGCATAGTTTGTGGTGTGATGCACATGTAGTAACCGGTTATATTGTAAACCGTTCGGGTGTGCTTGGAAAAAGGAAGATTAATTTATTGCATTAAAAAGTGCTGATTGTAACTTGCAGACCTCTGATTTGACAGCTGATTGCCTGGCTCAGTACACCAGGCCAGATGAGGAAAAATCAGAGTTTTGGATGCCAGGTTTTTGGTCTGGAAACTCAAGCAGGCTGTCCTCTACACAGTCCTCATCTATAATGTGCTATACACACCCAAACATTGTAGCTAACAGGTGGATTTTCCCATTTCAGTTCAGGTAGCCAAACAAGAAAAATCACTTACTGCTTAAGGGACAGAGATTGAAAGTGGACAGTTTATCCTTGGTTGCTTAGAATAAAACTCTGTAGCCAGAGGCAGTAATAAAGAGACGCTCATTAGACTTCTTTTTCTCCCCTCAAGGCGCTTTATATTGTAAGGTAGACCCTACAATAATAGATACAGAGAAAAACCCAACAATCATATGACCTCCTATGAGCAAACACTTTGGCGACAGTGGGAAGGAAAAACTCCCTTTTTAACAGGAAGAAAACTCCATCAGAACCAGGCTCAGGGAGGGGCGGGGCCATCTGCGACCAGTTGGGGTGAGAGAAGGAAGACGGGCTAAAAGACATGCTGTGGAAGAGAGACAGAGATGAATAACAAGTAGGATTCCGTGCAGAGAGGTCTGTTAACACATAGTGAGTGAGAAAGGTGACTGAACTTCTGTCATTAGTTAGCTAACATGAACTGCAACCAACCCGGTGATGTTATGTTCTGTACTGGCACAAGGTGGCGCTAAAACATGTTGTAAAAACTTTAAACGCTTATTTCTTAAATCCAGCTTCCCAGACAGTGTTAAACACATGACAGTTTTTGAGAGCAGGGCTCCGTGGTGCAAATTAGCCTTTATACATGTAGTGTTTCATGTCTACTTTAAACTAATTTAGATGTCAGGAACATTTTTCTCTTGACATGTATTAAATGACCTTAGAAAAATGTCAGTAGCTTCCACTTTTTATCCAAATCTCAAAATGCTTTAGTAGTTTGGCATAGTTGTCTTTCAACACATTTTTGCTGGTTCGAACACCATATTTCCTGATAGTCTTAGCTGACACGTAATAAAAAGTGGAGTGGATAGTTTTTTAGGTCAGCAGAATCATTTCACTTTTTCAGGCCTTCACAGTTTATGCCATGACTACTTCTCAGTCTTTTTTTTATATTAGTGAATTATCCTAATCAGTCACAGAAGAAGATCAGGTTGTTACTATTAAATGGGAAAACTGTGTGAAGGTTCTGCCCTAACTTTGGTAATAACATTTACACTGAGTCTCATTTGTCATGAATTTCTTTGCACTTGGCTTGGCACCGAGAGTGTGATGCATCATATAAGGCTTAAACCTACAGTGTGTTTGGCATCTTTTGCACATTGGACACACCTTTCTTCTATCTCTTTGCTCATATTTAAGTTCTTAAGGCCTTAAAGTGTGTACTGACTAAAACTCAAGTTACATTTAACTTTAACTGCCCTGCCCTCTAGTGGGCATGAAGAGATTTAGCAGTGACTGCAGAACTTGTTCACTTGTCTGCTTTGTATTGCTTGTGAAGTATGAAGGGTGTCTGCTTAAACCTAAGTGCTTCTACTGTAGGAAGTTAACAATATGCAATATAAACAGGTTAAAGGACGAAGCAGTCACCTGTTTCTTATAATTCAACAAATAGATGAAAGATCTAACCTCACCCAGCTGTAGTTACCATAAATCAATAGGCTACAGCATGTTTTACCAACATAAAGAGGAGTTCAGAGTTCTAGATTTTCAGTTATGATATTGGGTAAAACATCACCATGTCATTATATAACAAACTCGTTAAATCTTCTTAATAACACAACCCCCCAAAAATTGGGAGAGCATGACAGGGCTGTAGAAGGTCCTCAAACTGTCAGCAGAACCGATGTCAGCTCTTTGTGCACTGAGTAACAGGAGGAGCACTGCCAGAGCTACAAAATGACCTCCACCATGTCCACATCTGGGAGGAGATTCCCCAGGACACCATCTTCAGCTCATTAGGAGGATCCATATGCATATGCATATGCAGTTGGGAGACCAATATCTAGACTTTCTGTACATTATACATTAGTACATAAAAATGTTTTAATGTATGAATGTTAAAACATTTTTAATGTATGAATGTGGGCAGCACGGTGGTTAGCACTGTTGCCTCACAGCAAGAAGGTCCTGAGTTCAGTTCCACCATCAGGCCGGCGTTTGCATGTTCTCTCTGGGTTTGTGTGGGTTCTCCCCGGGTTCTCCGGCTTCCTCCCAAAGACATGCATTTGGTGGGGATAGGTTAATTGGAAAACTCTAAATTGCCCATAGGTGTGAATGCGGGAGTGACTGTGAGTGTGAATGGTTGTCTGTCTACGTGTGTTAGCCCTGCGACAGACTGGCGACCTGTCCAGGGTGTACCCCGCCTCTCGCCCCAAGATAGCTGGGATAGGCTCCAGCGCCCCCCGCGACCCTGAAAAGGATAAGTGGCTATGGATGTATGTATGAATGTGACAGTTTTTTTTTAAACAAATATGATATTATTTTCAGCGGAGAATTTATACATTTTTAGTGCTTTAGTGAGCGCATCTAGCAGGTTTGCAGGTGAGGTACTAGCACAGTGATTGTGGAATGAGGAATAAGATACAATAAGATACATCGGCCTTTCATCTAAAAACTTGCACCTGGATTGTAACAGGTTGATTAGAAATAGCAAAGGATGCTAACCCCACATATAGCAGCAAAACTTTCAGATTTAAATAACAATGTGTGGACATCTTGTAGATGTTTATAATCATCAAATATCCTGATTCGCAGATTAAGAGATGACTTTCTGCGGTTGTGCACACAGGATCTGAGCCAGGGTTCTATCAGTGGTCCAGAGGTGTGCGAATACGAGCCAATCTTGACTTGCTCCTTGACTGGGCCCATGCAGCCGGACTGGGAGAATTAGCCTCGGAGCACACACACACTCTCTCATCGGCTATCAATCTGCTGGCAACACCTAGGAAGAATTTACTGCAGGTAAAAACACACACACACACACACAAACCCGCATCCTGCAGAGTTATAATTATTCAGCTGTTGATAATCTCCAGACACATAAAAGGCAGAACAAAAATCGAGAAAAGGGAGTTATGAGCTAGACAGCATGATAGTCTACCTTGAAAATTACAGTGTTATTTCTTCAAATAGTTTGCATTACAGTGTACAGTACCTGATGTTTGACTCATTTCAGATCTTGTAATAAATCAATCAATTCAGAAGCTGAAAATGTAGTGTCCTAATCCTCCCTCTAAATCTTGTCCGTCTCGTGGCCAGCTGCAGGGAAAACTCTTTCTAGGAAATTGGAGGTAAAGTGAGAATACAGATTTTTTTACTGTTCATCATTTTTATGGACAGAATTTCTAGGCGTAGTAAAGTGACAGAAGGCTTCAACTTTGGTGGTCTGAGAATCTCGCCTCTGCTTGTCGCAGATGATGTATGAAAACACTGTGTGAAAACTGCAAAATCAGCACATTCAGGTCTGAGGCCATGGTCCTCAGCCAGAAAAGGGTGGAGTGCCCATTCTGGGTCAGGAACAAGTTGCTGCCCCAAGTGGAAGAGTTTAAGTATCTCGGGGTCTTGTTCACGACTGAGGGGAGAGGGGGGAGCAGGAGATTGACAGAAGGATTGGTGCTGCGGCTGCAGTGATGCGGACGCTGTAGCGGTCCATCGTGGTGAAAAGAGAGCTGAGCGTAAAAGTCAAGTTCTCGATTTACTGGTTGATCTATGTCCATGCCCTCACCTTTGGTCACGAGCTCGGGGTAATGACCGATTGCAGATACAAGCGTCAAAAACAAGCCTTCTCTGAAGGGTGGCTGGCCTCTCGCTTAGAGATAAGGTGAGGAGCACACCCGTACAGAACGGGCTCAGAGCAGAGGCGTTACTCCTCCACATTAAAAGGAGCCATTTAAGGTGGTTTGGGCATCTGATTAGCATGCTTCTTGAGCGCCTCCTGGGTGAGGTGTTCTGGGAATGTCCTATCGGGAGGAGGCCTGGGGCAGATCCAGCACACCATGGAGATATGATATCTCTCAGCTGACCTGGGAATGCCTCAGTTTCCTTGAATATAAGCTACAGTAGGGGGCTAGAGGGAGCGAGGTCTGGGTTTCTCTGCTTAGGCTGCTCCCCAGCCCAGATAAGTGGAAGAGAAAGGATGGATGGATGGATGGATGGATGGATGGATGGATGGATGGATGGATGGATGGATGGATGGATGGATGGATGGATGGATGGATGGATGGATGGATGGATTTTTCTCATGCCAGTGATTTAACTGACGTACTTCACTTAGCGTGAAAGCATCTACTTGCTTGCCCTGTGTTTGCTTAAGGTTATATTTAAACATGAATTTATTCAACAAAGTGCTGGAAACATTTCTTATATACTTTGGTCCATGGCGATACGATTGCATCCCATAGTTGCTGGAGATTTGTTGGTTGTGAAACTCACATTCCACCACAGAAAGTATTTCAGACCAAAGTCTTTCTTGACGGATGGACAGCTCTTGCTCAGGAGGTAGCGTGGGTGGTCAGATATTTGGAAGGTCGTTCCAGTCTGCTTATTGACGTGTCCTTGGGGAGTATACTAAACCCTGATTCAACAGTCTGTGTGCAGTTGATAAACTGTCTAGTTCTGTTTAAACCTGTGGATGAATGTGGTTAGCTCATAAGCTCCAGCTGACCGAGACACCAGGGTTAACCCCTGTCAGGTTTGAGGGACATTGACTTAAGGTAGTTGGTCCCAGTTTTTAGATACTAACCTTTAAATGGCTGCTTTTCACCACAGCATACAAACCTTTCAGTTGAGTAGAAGACAACTGACTTGTAGAGCAATACAGTGAACAAATGGTCAGTGGACTGATTCTTAAATAGCACTTTTCTACACTTCCAGAGCACGTGAAGCGCTTTATAACAATGCAAAGTAATACCATCAAATATACAGTAGGACACCTGATAAGGGTTTTCCAGACATTACTGATTCAACTCAAAGATGATGTTTTTGTAAAACAGTTTCAGCTTTTTACTAGAACACTGCTCCTGTGCTGAGATGACCTCAGCACAGTAGTTTTCATTTTGTTTCATAGACAAAGGTCCAGTAAATCACCATGTGTACATTTTCAAATAGAGGACAGATTTTCATGTACTTTAGAGTATTATGATTTTTGATAAAGTGTGTGTGCGTGCTCGCGTGCGTGCGTGCGTGCGTGTGTGTGTGCAGAAATCTTGGGTGTCTCTTCGCGTAGACTATCCTGCCCTGAGTCCAGCCCAGCTGAACCATCTTTTGAGTCTGTATAGCCCAGCGTCACCTTGTAGACACACCTGGACACCTTCAGTGCAGGAACAAGCTGCGGCACACCAAACAGGTGAGAAGTGAGTGTACTGTGAATATGATAACCTTACCTTTCATTTGTTTCATTTTCATATTCTCTGTCTTCTTCCTTAGCTGACATCCTTGAGAGCTTTGACACCCACCATCCACTGGTGCTGCCAGACGTAGGTTACCAGCTTCAACTGAGACGAGCAGTAACAGATTCAGACCTGAGGAGAGAACTGGACAAGCTCAAAGAGTTTATTTCCACCTTAAATGTCTCAACTGCTGGAGACCAGACGGTCAGAAAATTAAAAAAAGAAATAATATTTTATATAAAGCATAAAAGTATAGAGTTTGCACAAAAAGTCTGATTGGAAACCTTTGCTGAAAAAAATTGCTTGCTAATTAGGAGTAATAACTGCTAATTCAGCTAAGTTCAGCAGTTCTTAGTTGACGTGACAGCTCTACTGGCCGCTTCTTTTGTTGTCTGATCCAAAAATGAACAGTTTTGATTTACTGATTTACAAAACTAGTGAACTAGTAAATGTAATGGAGCATTTAGCAAGTACAAATTCAAACTAGAGCTAAAAAAAAGGGGTGCACATAGAACTGATGTTCAACACGTAGCCAAGTTGTCCATGTCAAATGAAGCATGTTATATTAAAAAAAAAATGTAGCTTTCAAAAAAGTCTAGTAACACTTTCAGGCCTTTTTCAAGAAACCCTGTTGTTCAGCTGTCGGCTTGTCATTAATATTCAAATTCCAGCATTTAATGTGTAGCTAAGTCACTGAGAGCAACAGTCAGTTAGCACAGAGATCAGAAGGAGTCCAGCTAGCCTGGCCGTGTGTAAAGGTTAAAACCTTTCATGTGTGAGAAACTAGAAAGCTCATCACACATCCATACCAGGACAGGGGCAGATGCTAGGAATAAAAGTGAGCATTAAAAGTAAAAATCAACAGCTCAAACACTGCAGGCCCCAAATTTCGCATATTTTTTTGCACATTTCACAGTCACAAGTTCTTCATCAGACAGTAATGCACTTTTAAAAAAATCTGGTGATGCCTTATTCTTTTTTTTTTACCCTTTACATCATGATACAATGAACCATACTATGGTGGCTATGTTTCTGCTTTTTTTCTGTATCTGTTCATGCTGTTCTAATGTTATTTGTCCACCAGGGTGATGCGATTCAAATGGAGGCAAATGTGGCAAATCTTCAAAACAGCAGTCTAGAAACTTTTAATACATTACAAGCTGATTTGAACTTATTGGAGCCCAGTGACCAAAATCACCAGTCCCCTTCAAGTACCTTTGCTCCCTTACCACCTTCACCATCGTCACCACCATCACCATCAACCTTTCCTCTCTTCACCAGCTACCTGGATGAGTTCAGCTCCTCTGATGCCAATATTTTGTCCCAAAAGCTAAGAAATCTAGAGCTGCAGATAAGAGAGACTGAGACCAGTGAGCTGAGGAGGTCAATTCTGGACCCCTCCTGCCTCCTCACCCCACCTAACAGTCCCCTCGTACTAGGTCGAACTGATCTAGTGAAGGCAGACCAAGACAAATGGATGAAGTCTGATGATGAGACACTTCCCTGGCTCTCTGGTGTAGATGCACTTGATGAAGGTATAGAAAGACGTTTCCATTCCTGCATTTCTTCTGTGTGTCTTTCTTTTTTTTAATGAAACTGAACACATCATCTGTTTTACTCTCCAGGTGGATTAGTGTTTCAGTGCTTAGCTGCTCTCAAAGTAGACCGCTTAAAGTCTGATTGCAGCAATATGAAAACACTCGTGGAACTAAAAGAAGAAGAGGAGGAGCAGGGAGATGAAGAAGATGTAGATGATGATCATTGTGATGATGATGATGATGATAATGACGAGGTTTTTAGCCTGGAGCTGGAGCGAGGTGAAAGAGGGATTGGTCTTGCTCTAATAGACACAAGGGTGAGTCAACAAGAATGTAACCTGTAGCCAGTTTATCACAGGGCTAACAGAGTCTGTGGCACCCCTAAAATCTTATAGCTGCTGGGGATTTTTATTTATTTTTGGTAACCATAGGAAACCTGGAAACAGTTATGACATTATACATACAGCTCTCTGCGACGGAGAATTACGGCCACATTAAGAAAAAAATATATTATTGATCATTTTGAGGTTAAAGGTGAAATTTCAAGGGTAAAGTCGAAGATCTACTTTGAGAAAAAAGTGGAAATGGGGAGATGACAGTTGTGCCACAACAGCAATACTCTCTGAGCGAAATCGTACGTCAGAATCAGTTTTAGCAACAAGGAAGGAAGCGATTTCTCATTTACACTCGGTGTGGTGAGGAGTAAGGAGTAAGCTGCATCTGGTCAAACTTGCTACAAAATGAAATGGCTGGTAATGAACAGGTGCAAGGTTATCGATGGTGTGTGTTGTATCACAAGACTGCTGATCAGTTTGTTTCACTAACTCATCTACACAGCACTTTTTGTAGAGGGTGCAGCAGTCATGGCAGTTTTGCTTGGCTCAACTGTAATCTGCACATTTTGACGTTTTCCTCAAAATTTCAAGATTACCATCAAAATCATCAGTAATATTTTTTTCAAGCGGCCCACTGCTCCGTCACAGCACTCATTATTATAAAAAGAGAGAAATAAGATTTTTATGTTTTTGGAAAAGGAAGGAGAAACATTTTGATTTTAGAAAATATTTTAATAAAAAGTTCAAAGTCAATATTTGGTGTGACCACTTTTATTCCAAATGTCTTCTTTGAATTTTTGCTGCCGTTTGTTGCATTTTCTGTCAAGATGATGTTTCAGTACTGTTGATGTCTGGACTCTCAGGAGGCCAGTCTATGACTAATAATGTAATATAGTGTTAAAATTCTGTTTTACGCCATCCAACCATCCATCTTCTTCCACTTATCCGGGGCTGGGTCGCGGGGGCAGCAGCCCATACAGAGAAGCCCAGACCTCCCTCTCCCCAGCCACCTCCTCCAGCTCATCCGGGGGAACACCAAGGCGTTCCCAAGCCAGCTGAGAGATATAATCTCTCCAGCGTGTCCTGGGTCTGGGAAGTGCCCGGAACACCTCACCCAGGAGGCGCCCAGGAAGCATCCTTATCAGATGCCCGAACCACCTCAACTGGCTCCTTTCAATGTGAAGGAGTAGCGACTCTACTCTGAGCCCCTCCCGGATGGCCGAACTTCTCACCCTATCCCTAAGGGAGAGTCCAGCCACCCTTCGGAGGAAGCCCATTTCCGCCGCTTGTATCCGCGATCTCGTTCTTTCGGTCACTACCCACAGCTCGTGACCATAGGTGAGGGTAGGGATGTAGATCGACCGGTAAATTGAGAGCTTCGCTTTTACACTCAGCTCTCTCTTCACCACAACAGACCGATGCAGCGTCCGCATTACTGCAGCCGCAGCACCGAT
>VURO01048950.1:17054-76141 GCA_015108175.1 Pelvicachromis taeniatus
CAGACTCAACACTGATTGATCCCTTGGGTTAGGTGCCTTTTTTATGTTTCAGTGATTCATAGATCAGTCTTAAGTGGCTCAACACAAAAATTATTCCTTTGAAAATTAGGTACAGGGACTGGAAGATGAAAATGAGTGAAGCAGCAGCACCTTCAGAAAGCCTGGAGAACTATTGTTCAAGTCCAACTTTAAAAACATTTTGGAACCAAAATGTAAAAAAAAACCCCCAAAAAAACAAGGCCTAGCTCAAGACTTTTACACACTGGATATATCCTGCGTAAGATCATTATTGTGTATCAGCAGCATGTCTGATCCTAGTGAAAGAGACATCTCCTCCACTGTTGTTAGTGTGCGCACACAAACAGGTGTTTCCACTTGTCTAAGTAGATCTGTCTGATTATAACTCTATTCCAGCTGACGCTGGGTGGAGCACTAAAGAAAATAACATAGTGTCCCCAAACTATATGCAGGGCTACTAAGAGCAATTTTCAGACAAGTCATATGACGAAAAGACAGGTGTTCCTGGTATCATCTGTCATCTCAGCTGTTGAAAATGCTAGTTTTTGCTAACAATGACAGGCCCAGGAGAGTCTTTCAATTCAATGCATGACACCAGCTAACACACAGAGAAGGCATCAGGTTTACTCAGAGTATAAGTAAGAAAGATGAGCAAAAATATATTATGGAAAAGGCTTGCTCACCTTCACATTTGGGTTCTTCAGGATGAATCCTCTGTACCATCCTGCAGAGAGAGAGAGAAAGAGAGAAAGAAAAGACCACTTTAATTTTACAGCCTGTCCCTGTGAATATTGCACATTTATATTTTTTATGTCTTTCTTGGAGTGCAGAATGAAAGTTGAAAAGAAAATGAATTACTGTATATCTATTACGAGCAGAGCAAAGACAGAAAATAAAGTGTATGTCCAATGAGGAAAGTTGTATAATCCCCTTCCCTTGTACAATATTTCACACACATTCCTGCGCTTTACTTAGTTTCATGTGAAAATACACACTTAGGTTATCAGTGCATATACTATAATTTATGACAATACTATTGCCAATGGAACGACTTCCTCATAAAGTTGTTATTTAAGGCAAAGCAACAAAGCTTCTCTTCTTCCTATTCTGTGACTGGAATCTAAGGCAGCCCTAACACCATTTGGTAAAATGTTTTGAATTCTCACACAGCGACATCACACTGCATCACTTCAGTACAGGAAATGAGCTCAAGGTGGAGGAGCATTTTTCATATACCGTATATCTTCCATTAGAAGCCTGTCTCTTTTAAACGCCGGTTTCTAATAAACGCCGGTTTGAAAACATGTCACGACAAATAGACGCCGGTCTCCAATAGTAGCTGGGCAACCTTCGGGCCAGAAGTCCCTCCGTGCCATCTTCTTCTTTTTACATTTTATTGGCGGTTGGCAAACAACTGAATGGTGCATTACCGCCACATCGCTCAACCCCCAAACCCCAAACAAACAAAAAAACCTCCGCGCTGTCGTCGTCTCATCACTCGGCCAGCTGTTTCCAATCAGCCATCATCTACGACCAGCACTATTTAAGCTGGATGCGGCGACCATCGAAGTGGGATTATTACACTGAACTAGAACTGTCGGCTAGCGAACCTGCTAACTGTGATTTTCTGGTCTTTTACTTCCTCTCGAGGAGAGTCGGGCGGAGAGAAGATTCGGGGAGCACCACTCGTGCACTGGGCTACCACAGACAAGGAGACACTCGGGAGCAAAGGAGGAGCACAATTGGGAACTGCATTATTTGTGAACTGTTGGAATACGTTTAGGAGAACTGTAAATACGGTAAACACACTGTCTTTTCACCTCAGTCTAAAAACCGCGCCTGGGTCCTCTTTCCTCTCACTTACGTGACAAATCCGTCTGAGAAGGGAATAAGAGCCGGTCTCCAATAATCGCCGGTCTCTTTTAAACGCCGGGCCGGCCGAATAATTTTTTTGCATAAATGCCAGGGCTACTATTGGAAGATATACAGTATTCACAAAGTTTAAATTCCCATTATAATCTAAAACACAACAGCTAATAGTCATTGCTCGTTCTATAAAGACGTCCCCGCAGGCACAATCCATAGACAGTGCAGTGAAAAAGCATATATGTCTTATATTTGCATATTTGTTACACTTCTAGGTTTCAAACCATCAAACTAATTTTAATATCATACATAGATAACCTGAATAAATACAAGTTATGATTTTATTTATAAAAAACTATCCAAACCTACCTGGCTCTATGTGGAAAAGTAATTGACCCCCCCCCAAACCTAATAACAGGTTGTGCCACTCTTGGCAGCAAGAACTGCAATCAAGCGTTTGCAATAACTGGCAATGAGTCCTTCACATCACTGTGGAGGAATTGTGGCCCACCCTTTTTTACAGAACTGTTTCAATTCAGCCACTCTGGAGGGTTTTCGAGCATGAATGGCCTGTTAAAGGTCATACCAAAGCATCTCAGCTAGATTTGAAGTCTGGACTTTGACTAGGCCACTCCATAGCCTTCATTTTATTCTTTTAAGCAGAGTTTGACTTGTCAGTGTATTTCAGATTGCTGTCCTCCTGCATAACCCAGGTGTGCTTGAACTTCAGACCACAAACTTATGGCTGACAATAATAAGAAAATATTCGACGATTAGAAACATGTCAGTGTGCCAAATAGGAAGAAAAGAAGAAAAATACATTATGAGCTGTTTTTTCTAAGTCACACATGTGTACATACAAAAACTGTGCGCATGCTCCTCTTTCAATCTCTCACTTTGTACATCATTCAATACCTTTCCTCCACTCATCTCATCCTATTCCTCTTATCTTGGATATGAGTGGGGGAGTTGAGGAATCAAGGCAACGGGTATTTAAGTACAGGAGATGCTCTTGCTACAGAGCTGCAATTTTAAAGCATCAGTTTAAAAGGTTATTCATGGCAGAGCTGCAGCAGTTTTGTTGTGATTCCTCTCAGTTAAATTTTACAGTGCTCATTTGTATTAAAATTACAAACAGACATATACATCTCAGGTGAATAGACTTCTCCAAAGGGACTACATGTCCACCAACAGGCCTGCGCTCTTCTCTCTCTGTGAGATTTGTGCCTGTTGTGTGCCGAGAGCGATTTCTGGGTCACAGAAGGGATGAGAGAGGAGAGACACAACGAAGAGGCACAAAATAGGGACATTAGAAGACCTCTTAGAGACTCACATGAATTATGCTTCAGGCTAGTGTTCAGCTCAATGTTAATAGTTGGAACTAAGCTGTCAGCAGACCATTTTCAGAGTATTGGGTATCACTTTGACAATGAATACTAACCTTAATAAAGTGTTTACACATGTGCCATACATGATGAGAAGGAATAGGGCCAGTGTTTTATGGTAAGTTGCTTGGATTTACTTAAATAAAAACACAGGATGCAGGATCATGACTGCTCTCTTTGCTCTATTCGAAGGACTTTTCGTTCTTTCCCAGTTTAATTACGATTGCTGAAAAGTCAAAGTCCTCACACAGTGAAAGAATTTCAGAAATTTGAGTGCAAAGTTGTTTGAGTGCATCACTTACTGTCAAACGTTGCATTATGTTATTATGGTAATATCATAGCGGTCATAGCAGAGGGGCAACCTTCGGGTCATGGGAGCATGGAGGTGTGTGTATCTGCGTGCATACGCAATATATGTTTGTGTGTTAGGGTGGGGCTGAGGGATTTTAAGGATGATGTCTGGGTTAAAAGGTTGGTGTCATCATGATCATGGGGTTTGTGGTTTCCCAGCAGGGGAACCTGCGGTCCCACTTGTGGTTTTTTTCTCTGGCTGGATAAAAATATGATTATTGCACGACACACACAGAAAGACAGACACACAAACTCATTCAGAATTTGACAGACAGATAGACTTTCTGCATCTCGTATTTGTTTTCCTCTTATCTCTTCTTCAGCCATTCTTTCTTCCATCATTCGCTCACGAGGCAAGCCTTACTTGCCTCGTCTTACCTGAAGAGTTGCTTTTCTCGGCTCTGTAAAGAGTTGGCCTTGTGCAGCTGTGTTGCCCCAGTGATGCAGTGGGAGAGGAATGTCGAACTTCAAAGTATTACACGGGCAGAGACAAAAGATGTCAGTGTTTGGGTGGGGTGGGGGGGATGAGAATATGCGCTCTAATAAAAGAGCACAAACACATTGGTTCGTTTAGGCTCTGTGCTTTCTGCAAGGTTAGGCTACAGAGGATGAGGAGGAGGGAAGACCTGCCTCACATGTCCCCACCCTACTTTGTGTGCAAACCAGGAGCGGAAAGAGGCGGGTATACACGTGATGTTGCTCCCAAGTGACAGAGCACACTGCAAGTCTCCAAAGCCTGCTTGGCCATCGTAAAATGACTCTTCAAAAATAAAGTGGGGCTAGAAATGAAGAAAGGCTGTTGTGTATGAGACAGATGAAGCGTGGAAGAATTTGGTTTCAGGGGGTCCACGGAGTAAAACGTTTTGGATAAAAGCAGTGAAATTCCCCGATCCCTGTAACTGCAAAAGGCAGAGGTTCCAAAGAAAGAAATGTAAAGAGAAAAGAAGCAGAGAGAGAACTGGAGCAAGATTCCAAGAGAGCGGAAAGAATCCTCAGACTGCTTGCTAACAGTTTGAGGGGCTAATGGCTTTCAGATGTGTGCAACTCCTTTTTTATTTTCAAAGGAGCATAAAACATTCCCTCTCGGAGGAATCCAAACAACGGCTGGAATCCACAGACTGAAAACTCACAACAGCCGTTACAACAAAATGTTTATCTCATGTTTGCTCACGTTTCAAGCATTATATGCTTCACAGCCTCAGACAGGCCTGTATTTTTCAAAAACCATCTTTCATTTTTGAGTTCCACCATGTTCAGTAATGTTGGGTTTCTCTCTCTCTCTCTCTCTCTCTCTCTCTCTCTGAGAGTGCTGTAATGGGTGCGAGGAGCTGGGCGGGGGTGGTGTTCTCCCGATTTCCTGTTCAAACCTTGGGGGAACTGAGACTTGGATGAGGTGAGGTCATTTCTTGTTCCAACTGTAAAGTTGGCTGCAAAAGGGGGAGTCAGCCGGGTGCTGTAGTTTCCCTGTCCACTCTCAGCCTCGTGCACATTATGGCTTCATTGAGATGTATCGCCATGTTAGCCTTTAAAATGCACAGCGAGGAAAGAGACCAAACTTTCGAAGAATTTTCAGTATTAACTCAGGTCAAAGTAAAACTGGGAAACTTTGTGAAAATAATATTTTCATATTTTCTTTCAAATTAAGTTACAAGTTAGACACTGTTGGCTGTTAAATATGAGGCTACAGTCAGCAACATGTTAGCTCAGCTTAGAAGACAAACTAAAAAAAAATATGGGGAAAATTGTCACTGGCTTTTTTGTGGATGTTTTGAAGCCTTGGATATTTTCACCACTACAATCTCTCACCACTATGGTCAAATGCAAAATGATCAGTTAACACTGGCTAGCTTGGTTAGCAAGGTGCATGGGAGCATCACGCAGAGATATGTGCTTATAGTTTTGAATTTAAGAGAATTGAAAGCCAAATTTCACTCTACAAAAGAAGTCAAGCATAGACTTCTTAGATGACCCGTTTGGAGACAATTAAAATTATTGCAATGAACATGCGATCTTTTTGCACTTGAAATTTTTGCTTCAAAGATGCAGACCACGTCTGTGACCACTTGCAGTCTTCAAAGTGACTCTGGTTTGTGCAAAATGCAATCTGTTTGCAATAATACAGTGGTTATGTGTGATAAAAGTCACAGAAATGTTGCCGTCTAAACACAAAGAAATTCACATTAAAATGAATTTCACATAAATTTCTTATATTCACAGTCCAGTCATAAATTCCTCCACAAATTGCCACATACTTGCTGCAGGATGGCAATTTAATTGCAAAACGACACAGGCAACCTTGTTTTTATATAGGTGTTTAATCAGAATGGGATATATCTTCTAGTATATTTTACTGTATACAGCACTAGTTTGTACATTTTCTTCTTTTTTCTATTGTTATTGTTTTTTGTTATATCTCGAATTCATTCATTCTCTTTTTTTCCGACCCTTGTGCTGCTTTAACAAGTGAACAGTGCAGGATTAATAAAGTCCATATCTGACTTTGTTATTTCAGCCACATTTGTTACATTTGCAAAGAGATGTGTTGTACTCCTTGTCACAGACCGACTCACATTGATTGCCATGTGTTGATAATGTGTCAGCATTCACAAATTAGGCAGCAATTATTTGCAAACCTTTTCCATGCTGTATGAGAGCGATTCCAGTCAGTCCAAGATGAACCCCAATTGTTTGGAGACAGGTTGCCTCTTATCAGGCAACCCATGCATTCCCCTTGCAGTCAAATGTGGTACCCCATAGATTGAGGTTTATGCATTTGCAGATCTCAAACATGAGAATTTGATTGATCCTCTCATCTAACCTCAAACTTGCTGTAGGACAGACATTCATAGATCCCAGTCACTGGATGGAGATTTACATAATTAGATGTGTAAATGCATTTCTGCTCTCATTTCAGTATTCACATACCAACCACACGTTGTCCAAACTATCGTGAAGATTTATGTTGTCCTTTTTGGTGTTTAAGCATTTGCTGTTTAGTTTTCTACGTTTACTGCCTCAGACTGAGGACTTGATGTAACCAGTTTTACTGTAAAGCTATTCAAAGTGAATAGTTCTTTAATAAAAGCGTCCAACAATTTTCCTCAAGCCCAGCCTCTGCGGTCAGTATAGAACATTTCATATTGAGGTGTGGTCCTCCCAAATGATTTATGCCACCAAGTTAAAAAAGGAAAATGGTGAAAAATGAACGTTCGCCCTTATTCTCCCCTTCATGTCGGCTGTTGGGTTGGGGGAAGGGCTGCAGCACGCTAGGAAATGGAGTCTGGGTTCTGAAACCATCTGTCGAATAGAAACTCAGTATGATCGATTTGATATGTAATCCTCCCCACTTCTTAAAATGTTTGCACTTTAGCATGCCATAAACTTGTCATCTCGATTCTAGCGGCGCAGTAATTTGCACATGCAGATAAAAATTTACTGAAGTCTTACATTTTAAAAGACTTAAATGCCTACTGAAGTTTTGAAAAAGCCATGCTCATTGTAATTCACATGACTTTATGATAACATTGTTTTATAGCACACGTTCTTCCATTTACTCACCCTGATGCTGTTATTCAGCTTTTTGGGGGTTTTTTGCAGTGAACTTTATGTCCTTCTTTACTTATTACCTACACTCTCCAGAAATGAGAGTGTGTGTTTGTCTCGTCAACTGTATATGGGCACAAACACGCACACATACACATGCATACCTCAGAAGACTAAGTGTGTGTTCCGGTGTTGTCAATTTATGGGTTGGAAAAGCCACAAAAATCCTTTTTATGAGTGTGAAACCCCCATGAACTCTTTACTCTACAAAGCAGGTGTACTGGACAAATGGGAGAACAGGCTGTCCAGGGTAGAACCAGCCTGCTATGGCAGGGATCACATGGAAACGCCTCTTAAAAACTACCTGTCTGTCAGCATTCCTTCCATCCTGCTGGACCTTCTGTTATTCCGCGGTTGTATCTTGTTTTTGGAAAATGTTTTCAATGGGAGTCACAGAGCTGAAGACAAAGGAGCAGTGGGACAAATCTTTATAGTAGGCCCGTGCACAGAAAGAAACTAACAAAAACAATAAAGAATGGGGTGTGGGTAAGGGGACTGAGGAATATGTCAACAATAAGAGAAAGAAAAGCATATACAGTATGCGTTCTGATACAACAATCCGGGAAAATGCCCTCTCTTATCCTCTTTATGGGAAACCGAAGGCCTGACCCTAGATCGACACAAGCAAATCCTGTTGTACCCTGTGACTGTCTGCGAAACATTTGTTTAGGGTCAAACTTTCATTACTGTAAGACATGTGAGGCCCTCTAAAGCTGCGTATCAATGGACCACCCAAGCACAAACCAAATAAAGGGGTGAGGTTGGGAGGGGGGTAAGATCTAAAGAGATGATGAGTTGATTTTCACACTCCGAACTGCTAATTTAGACAAATGGTTGTGACACGTAGAATGTGTTTGCATGAACTAACAATAAAATTTCATACAAGACTACAAGGAAAATGTTAGTAATGTCTTCACAATGTGAGGTTTACACATTCACCTAACAAGGAAAAAATTCAGGTTTTATCCCAGGAGGAGGCACAAATCCCTTTGGTGTTGCCTCGGGAAGAGCATCCGGTGTAAAATCTGCCAAATCAAACATGCAGAGCTACCCACTGTCATGACCCCTTGTGAATATGTGAGCAACCCAAAGTAGCTTAGCTTGGGCTTAAAGCATCAGGTGACCAGCTGTGTTTACTACATCCTGAGAGTACTTCCCATTTCTCTCGTCTCTCGATGCTTTGCTAACGTACACAGTGTTTTGGAAGTTGGTTAGCTCACTTTCTAATTTTTACACCTTCATTCAAGGATTAGTAGTGTTGCTTCACAGCAAGCAGGAGATGGGGGACTGATTTTCTTCCTCTTCCTCTTTGTTATGTTCTTTGGTCAGTCTGGATCACAGACACCTTGTTGTTGTCTTTATCCAAGTACCTGCTGCTCGGTGTGTCAGACTCTTTGTCAGACAAAGCACGGTGATGCCAATCGGTGTCATCTGGTCTATTGATGTGGTACCAGGTAGTACCGCCTACTGGGAAGCCTTAAAACCAGAGTCAAGTCAAGCCAAGCTGAGCTGAATCGGTACCATTGGAAACGGGCTGAAAGGGTTCATTCGAGCTTTTTAGACAGTTGTTAAAATTGCCAAGGAGAAATTTTGGATGAGATTTTGGAGAATTCAAGGTGTTTTCTTACTGTTAGTGCTGTGCTAAAAATGTTACTGTAGAAAGTTACTGCACTTTAGCATTATCTTCATTATTTAAAGGGAACCTACAGTAAAAGATGGCACATTTTCTTCAAATTAACAAAGAAAAATGCAGATCATGAGCTGACCGTGCTTTTCTGTACTTTCTTTTTTTTTTCAATTTCTTAAAGCCCAAAAAGCCATGCTGAAGGTTTCAGACACCACAGCATTTCTTTATAATGTGGAAAAACTGAGACATCGTGTTGAAATTACACATAATTTTCTTAGAACATCTCAGGGATTAAATGTGTAGTTAAACTGGTTGAGAACGGGAAACACTTTGGAGGTGATTTTAATAGGCTTTTAAGCAGTAGTTTCACTCGTCTGGCCCACTTAGGATCAAACTGGGCTGTATGTCGTGTGCGATGTAAAATGAGTTTGACGCCATTTTCAAAGAACACTTAAAACGTTAAAATGTACATTCACAGGTATGCATTACATTTGAAATTCCATTTTTGAATACGTAACGGGGAAAAACCTGATTCATTAAGGCGCTGTACTCCCTGACCATAATCCACAATAATGCACCCACATCATTAAGAGCGTTCATGACTAGATGTTGTGACAGGGTTTTTATAAACCAAAGAAAGAGCTCTGTTTATCCACAAGTTGTTTTTTGTGGTCTTTCACTGAGGCTGTTGGTGTTGCTTTCAGTGTTTTTCTGCTGAGCTGCTCAGTTTGTTTCTTCTTTTTAAGATTGTCAAGTTGTTGCTGTCTCGCTATTTCTGTCTTTTACCTTCACATCAGCATCAACATCTCTTTGGATCTCATATTGAGAGATTCACTGAACAGCATAGGTACAAGTTCAATACTTGGAATCAACTCCAGCTCTTTTATGTGAGTCACTGAATAATGGGGGAACAGGCCTCACCTGGAAACTTCCTGTCAGTCAATTACTGAATTATGTTCGAGTAAATGGTAAATGGACTGATTCATATATAGCACTTTTCTACTCTCCCGGAGTACTCAAAGCACTCTATACAACAACCTCATTCACCCAATCACACACATTCACACAAGCACTTTTTTTGGTGTACTTTAGTGCTCTAACTAGCATTCATACACATTAATACTCCGATGGATGCATCGGAGAGCAACTTGGGGTTAATATCTTGCCCAAGGATATTTGGCATGTAGACTAGGAGAGCCAGGGATCGAACCACCAACCTTCCGCTCTACCACCTGAGCTACAGAGTAGACACAGAGTGTCTAAAAATGGGTATACAAAAAAAATGGAAATGTAAATATCTGTAAGTGTTTTTGTACACATGAGTGTGTATAAATCTATATCTGCACTGGACATTATGGACAATGCTGGGCATCCTCTGCATATGGCCATAAACAATCAGAGGAGCATGCTCAGTCACAGGTTGCTTCTCCCCAAGTCTAGGACCAACAGACTTAAACACTCCTTTGTCCCACACGCCATCAAACCTTTTAACTCCTCACTGGAGGGGAGAGGGAGGGGCAACAGGAGGACAAGGGAGGGGGGAACAACTAAGCTGTAATGCCTTTCACTGTGCAATATTTTTCTAACATATCTGACTGTGCAATAACCACTGTGCAATATACCGATGTATATACTCCACTGATACTCCTGTTTATATTATTTATCCATATTTATACTCTGTATTTATGTGTTTATATGCTATATTTATTTTATTTGTACTCTCTTGTTCCTTTACCTTTCAACTCTAACGGTGCTGTGCAACCCACCCGGGGGATTAATAAAGTTTTATCTTATCTTATCTTATCTTATAAGATCGTGTCTGCTTGTGTAAAATCCAGTTTAGTGTCTCAAACCAGGTGAGGGTGAAGCCTGTCAGCTACAACAAAAATTATCTATGCAGAACAGTTTTTAATAATATTTATTGCTATTATTATCATTTCCTTTTGCCACACTAACACTAAACATAATTACCAGTACATATGTCTGCAGTAAAGGTTGAGTTACTCTTGGAGACACCCTCAAGTGGCCATTCAGTAAACTGCAAGTCAGTGTTGGCATTTATTTGATTTAATCATTAAGAAATTTATCTATTTACTTATTAATTCAATTATTTATTTGCTACATGAGGTTGTTGCTTGTATTATATGCAACAAGAACATTTTATTTTTCCAAATGCACATTCTGCCAAGGGAGTTACTGAAAAATCTTGCACTTCCATACATTCTTCCATACATTCCATATTTTTCAGTAACTCCCTTGGTCCAAACCACAAGTAGCCACTCTAGCCACAGCCACTCTCCAGCATGTGTTTCCTTTGCACTGACAAGTGTGATCCTGCTCAGCTGGGCTATAGCTGTTTGTCACCCAACTGGAGCTCCAACACAGGGCACTTTGAAGTGACGAGGACCCCCCACATGGAGAAAGCAGTGCTGTAGGTGTACAAGCAGACAGAGGCCTGGGGGTGGGACATAAGGGGTTGTTAGGATGAAAGACAGTGCTGTGACAGTCCAGCTGTTTGCTCTGCCAGCCCAGCACTAAAGAAAGACGAGGTCTGAAAGAGTCAATATTTGGTGCTTTGTGTGTCTGGTTGTGTCAGTAACAGACTTGTTGAACTCTTGAGAGAGCCTGCGATGTTGCTCAGCTGCCAGTTCAACATTTTTGCGGTTCTTTGAATTCATGCTTTTCCAAAGCTGCGAAAAACACTTTTAATATATATCTTGAATAAACAGCAAACGTTGCCATCACATTTTCCCAAGACTTCCTGTAATGTTAATCAGAAGTAAAAGAAGCAGAGATATGACATTGGAGCTGTGTGTGGTCTTAGTGAGGAAACGAGTGTAAGCCTTTCTATACTGTAGCACGGTCGCCATTATCTGGTACTACTTGAAAGCTGGTGGTTTGATTGTTCTGCAGATTTTTTTGAAAGCCTCCACCACAGCAGCGCAGTGTTTGACTTGATTAGCAAACTTTACTCTGTTTTGCGTCACCAAATAAAACTCCACATGTAGGCACTGCGCCAATACCGAGAGCTAATTAACAGAAAGCGAGCATAAGCACACACTTGTCAAGAGCAGGGTCATGTTTTCTCTTCACAGATGAAGAAACAGTGTGAAAAGAGTGTCGGACGCTTTCCCCTTCTTTTTGGATCCACACACGATCATGTTAATAACACAAACACAGCATAACTAAAGTATGGTTGTGTCTTTTTCTACACAGGGGAAAGGTTTGAATACACTGAATAAGTTAGAATTAAGTTTATTAGCATTAGAATTGGCTAAAGCATACCATAGTGATATAAGCATGTGGGGATGTGTGAGTGAGATCACCACAATTGAAGAACTAGCCTGAGGAATGTGACTCCTACTGTCAGTGCTCTCTCCAGCCTGTCCATCTTCATTATACCTACATACTGGTCATGTGATTCACTTCTCCAATGGGCCCCAGCTCTTGTGATATAGGGCAAATTCCTGACTCGGATCAGTCAAGTTTCATAGCCAGCGGGGGTCAGGAGCCTGGGAGAGTGGAGGCATGAAGATAGGAAAGTGGAGAGGTGATAAGAAGCTAAAATTAGTGCATACAAAGAAAAGGAAAAGGAGCGCTTAAGCAGCTTTAGCTAATATTTTTATGATAATGACATATCAAATGGCAGTGCTCATGCAAACAGCAGTACCGCAGTTGAGCATTAAGCAGCTAAAGAGTCTGAAATATTATTCAGGAGCCGGCAGAGATATAAAAACAGACAAACCTAAAACAAAACCCACAGAGCTTGAGGAGATCAAATACATGAAATGGCATTTGCTATGTGACCATCTGAATGCTAATGTTCCTGCTTGCTGTGTAAATAACCAACTTCTTGCTGACAAGTTTGCCATATGTGCTTAAAGGCAAACTTGTCAAATAAACATGTTGGCTTCTAGTGTTGTTTATCCATCCAGAGGGTGGCCTTAAAGGGAGAGGAACTAGAAGCAGAGCAGCTTGTTTTGGGTAGTAGTGCACCAAACCAAGGGCCACTACTACCCAAAGTGGGTATAGTGCTCGCCCCTTGATCGGAAGGTCGACGGTTCGAACCCACCCAACAGCTAACCTGAGGTACCCTTGAGCACGGTACTGACCCCCACATACTGCTCCCCGGGCGCCGGATTGGTGGCTGCCCACCAGTGACCACAAGTGAATGGGTTAAATGCAGAGACTAATTTCCTACGGGATCAATAAAGTATACATTATTATTGTATACTTATAGTAGATAAGTAAAATCCACTGTAGTAGTCCAAGGAAGAATGGATGGATGGATGTCTCTGGAAAGACAGTGCGAACCTCAGAAAAATAAAAGCCTCATATAGTAAGATTGTAGTTTTAAGAGAACACTGATCAAAGACAATCAAAGACATCACTAGGGAAGACAGACAGACAACAAAGGAAGGGCAGGTGAACAAAAAAGACAAAAATCCAGACAAGCCAGAGTTTCCAAGTGCAGGGTTTTCTCTGGGAGGTGTGAGGTTTTACAGTGTTTAAAAAAATCCCCACTTTTGTTGATACAAGACCTCAGCAGAGATTGCAGGCAAGTTCAAGGAAACAGCCAGCTGTGCAAGACACAGCTGTGGGCTCTGCTGTGGTGGTATTCAGACTGAAATGTAACATATGCTGTTCATGTATGCTGTCGGACTTTTATACGAGATGACGTACAGTTCGATTTCGCAAAGAGACGTCATTGCCAAAATTCACTCACTGTACAGATTTACGAAGCTTTAGAGATAACGCTTGCAGCTCCTACCAAACCGCATGTAAACCGTGCAACATAATTTGTTGTCTCTTAATAGTGATTTACTTAAAGCTGTTGGCTGTGTTTCTATCTGTTTACATCTCAGATGTATCTGTATCAGTTCCGTGGGAATGACATTTCATGAAATGGTCCAGTTATCCTCATTATTTATTATATCTATTAAAATGATATACACTGCTTTCTAATTAGTTTAGATATAATCTGACAATGTCTCAGGATTGCTTAGATGATAAAAACATGATGTCTAACAGACTGAACACAGTCTGTAAAAGAAATGAGCTAACGATAGCTGTGTAAATGTGAGTCGTCTAGTTGAAAACTGGTGGAAAATTGTTGAAAAGCATATGCCACATACATTAATTTCTTTAAAACCTCGAAGCTGTGTATCCAATGGGAGGAAGGCTTTGAAGAAAAACAGAAGAGTAAAATAAAAATCCATTAAAATCTTTCTTGACTTGTTTGTATGCAATTTAAAGACATGGTTTAAAGATTTCTTATGTGCTGCTAATGATGCTAAGTGTTCAGCTTCATTGTTAACTCGTCAGGTCTGACAGAGACTGGTTAAAAGTGACTAAAGTTACTATCACGGTCGCATTTTCTAAAGCTACTTTCAGCAAGTGTGCAGAAATGTGGACACTGTTTACTCAAAGTGTATGGTTTGTTCATATATAAGCAATCTATGTTCCTATATTGACTGGCCACTTTATTAGGTACATTCTTTTAACCGTTTGCTAACACAAGTGTTTAATCAGGCAATCACGTGACAGTAAGTCAGTGTATTTAGGCTAAGGTGGCCTGTTGAAGTTCAAACTGAACAACAGAATGGGAAAGACAGGTGACTCTGAATGTTGCATGATTGTTGGCATCAGACTGCCTCGTCTGGGTATTTCATAAACTGTTGGTGTGCTGGGATCTTCCCACATAATCATCTCCAGGGGTTTACAGAGAATGAGCTGAAAAAGGGGGGAAAATATGCATTGTATGGCAGTTTTATGGGTGAAAATGCCTTGCTGATGCCTGATGCCAGAGGTTAGAGACGAATGGATGAACAGCTTTAAACTGCAGCAGAAGCTCAAATAACCACTCGTTTTAACTAAGGTTCGCAACAGAGCTTCTCTGAATGAAACCTTGAAGCAAATGGCATACAGCAGAAGATCACACCAGGTGCACTTCTGTCAGCTAAGAACAGGAACTGAGGTTGCAAGTGTCATGGTCTCACTAAAATTGACAATAGAAGACTGTAAAAAGTGTTGCCTGGCAGTATGAATCTTCTGCAACATTTGGATGGTAGTGTCAGAATTTGGCATAAACAACGTGAAAGCATGAATCCATCCTGCCTTGTATCAATACCTCAGGCTGCTGGTGGTGTAATGGCATGAGGGATGTTTTCTTGGCACACTTTGGTCCCTTAAGTGCCTACTGAGCATCATTTAATCATTCATCATTACCACAACCTACCTGAGTATTGCTGCTGACCACGTCCTACCTGAGTATTGCTGCTGACCACGTCCTACCTGAGTATTGCTGGATAATTTACCATTTTGCAAAGATCAAATCATCTCAAACTGGTTTCTCCAACATGACACTGAATTCTTACAGATCTCAGTCCAATGAAGGCAAAAGGGGGTCAGCTGTGGCTGGTAATATCAAGGTGTACCTAATAAAGTGTCTGGTGAGTGTGTATTCAAGATGCACTCGAAACAATCAAGATTTAGCTCACAGAAATCCAGAGCGACCCACCCACTTGCCAAGATATAGCAGTGCTATGAAAACAATGTAAGAGGTTTGTAACCATGCCGACAAATTCCAGGCTGTTGTTGCCGATGCCTGATAAGCGTTTTTTGCTCTGGGGCGACCATTCCTGCCCCGCAGAGTGGCCGGTGGTTAAACAACACACTCATTACCTGGTTGTACAAAGAGCTTGTGACGCGAGATAATGTGGAAGAAGACGTGGTGTGTAATTTCTTCTAACAACTTCAGAACTCAAAAGGGCAAAAGTGAGGTGGTGGAAAAAGAATCAAAATAGCACCTGGCAATAAAACCATGTATAAAAAAATTGCGATTGGTGGTTTGACCGCTGTGAGCAAATAATCAGATGATAATAAATTTGATTATTATTTTGATTATTATTTACATGATAATGATAAGGGAAGGCCAAGTAACATATTATATGACCACAGTAACATATGTTGCTCCAACTTCAACATTTTTTTCCACTGGCCTCCAAAACATGCACCCCCAACCCCGGCACCTCTCCTTCCTCCTTCCTCCTCCACCCTACATATCTCAGTACCTCCCAAACCTTCATTTTTTTTCCTCTCCTCCTGTGATCCCTTTTCTTAAGGATGGAAAGGAAGTCAGCCAAATATGATGCAGTTACAGAGACCCTAATGGCAGTATGATAATGATAATCATTACTGAAATGATGATGAAAGATGTGTTGCTGTGAGTAATTCCGTGATGTCAGTGGAAGACAATGAAAGCCGAGGTGCAGAGAGGCAGCTGTGCACGTCCTGACCTGTGAAGCAAAAGGACAAGGCTGAGGGCAGCTGGGATGAAGTAAGGCTCGCGAGATTCATTGTGAAGGACTAAGTGGAGGTTATCAAAGGGAGCGATCTGCGCCAATCTTTTAAAATGTTGAATGTCACAACTGTGAATTCTGGAGTTCTGGCAGCCGCCGAAGGACATGTCACAGAAAGATTAAGTGAAAACACGGGAAGTTTTGGAAAATTTATGATCAATCAGGGCGCATTTGTATTTTAAACTCTTGGCAAAATACAAACAAAATTAAGGTCATGTGGGAATCAGACCTAAAAAGAAAAATGTGTGCGTATTTAATATGACAAACGCTGATAAAATCTGAGTGTCTTCTGGATCCCAGATTTTCCAGATCGGAGCTTTTCTGGTTTAAAATGATTGCTGTAAACAATATGAAAAACACAGAAAAAAGCACAAGAGTTGTGTAAGGAAAAATTCTATATTTAAGCCTGTAGAGCCAAAGCATTTCCACGTTTGTCCTGTTAAAAGCACATGGATTCATTCAGCAGCAGTGCAGACGAGTCTGAGAGAATTCCTCCATTCGGTCGTCTGTTGTCGAACAAACCTGCTGTGTGTTCATGACAGCGTGATGTTTACAGAATGAACAGCAGGCTGTCATCCTCCTATCGACAAAATTGCTTTGCCTCGTGGCATTTATCAGCAAAACAAGTCTTATAAAATAACACTCAATCTGGATTGCTTCTTTCCAGTTAAATGCATTCCTTTCGTGTCCATAGCTGTTATTTAAATTTGCTTCATCTCCGTGTATCTGTCCTGCTGACTGGTTCTTCTACTAAATCAAAGAATTGCTTTTCTTGACAACCCTTCATGTGATCTGCTTCAAACTTTGCCGCAATGAAAAGGTGGTGCTGAGAGGTTGATGTCCTTTCATGTGCTTTAGCAAAACATAGCATAGTGACTTCATCCCCCCCCCTCGTGTTGTTTGGACTACCAGATGGCTGTGTTTTGAATGAGCACAGTTTGTGGATGAATTTCTAGGGAACCAAAGAAATTCAGAAGATCGTTTATTTTCTCTGAATCTCTCTCTCTCTCTCTCTCTCTCGCTCTCTCTCGCTCTCTCTCACTCTCTCTCGCTCTCTCTCTCTCTCTCTCTCTCCAAATGAAATCCACCAATTATTATATACATAACTGTTGAGACTGAACAGTGATAGAACAAACTAGAGGAGCTGAAAAAATAAAACAAGTCTTAGAGGAATGCCCACTAAATAAATGTATACATGAGAATGTCTGTGACCTTTAGCCTGAACAAAAGTAGCTGAACACCAGGTATGTATAATAGCAGGTCATTAGGTGCAGTCTTAGCTGAGGGGGAAAGGCTGATAGCAATGATTTTGCAGCTCGGCTTCACCTGGTTTTCTCTTTCCAGAAGTTTTAGAGCAGCTACAGGACTGATTGTCCAGAGGTTGTACTATAGTATACTATAGTATTGTATAAACACCTGAGAATCAAGTAATATTTGATTGAGACCTGGTTGGCAGAATTTTACGATTTACAATTTCCAAAAGCTTTTTATATATTACATTTCAGACGAATCCATCAGTTGATGTTAACTGTTTTGATGTTTTACTATCTTTTTGTTCATATCATGAAAATTTCAAGTTAGCTTGAGGTGCAAGTATTATTGAGTGGTTTCCACAATAGCATAGCGATACAGTAACATTGAGCAGGCATGCAGTCAAGCAAGATTCAATTCAATTCAATTCAATTTTATTTATATAGCGCCAAATCACAACATCAGTCGCCTCAAGGCGCTTTACATTGTAAGGTAGACCCTACAATAATACATACAGTGAAAAACCCAACAATCATATGACCCCCTATGAGCAAGCACTGAGGAAGTTGATGAGGAAGATGAGGAAGTACCAACAACATGGGGCTGATATCACCATGTGCGGCAATTTCATGCTCCACCATCTCAGCTGATGCAGGCAATGGTTTCAGGCCCACCCACACTTCGCCACTGTGTAGTCACCCTGATACTCTCTCCTCGACCTTATTGAGGAACTTTCTTCACCTTGAGGTGAAACGTGTATGGTAGGAATCCGCATCAACATGTGACCCTTTGTTGCCTGAAGGTTTGGCAAATGAGAACATTCATTCTGACATGGACGAGAGAGTGTGGCCAAGTCCGCATGACAGAGTTTAGACAGGTTTTGTTTTTTTTTCCTCTTTGTAACTAATTCCTGCCTTTCTTTCAAGGGAGGTCATGTTGTGATTTGTTGTGTATTTCATCAGTCAGAGTCGGATATTTTCAGTTATTCCACTGCATCTCTTTTGTTCTCTCTACTGTTCTTTTTATGACAGTATTGCATGTGGCACCATAATGAGACATGCAGCATATATTCTAGTGGTTGTATGAACAACCAAGGAGTGAAACTATTGGTACTTTTTGTTTGGATGATCTAAAGAAACATCTCTGTGATTAGGTAAGTGCAACTGTAACTGTGAATGCAAAATACGGTGTTTTGAACAGTAGCCCGTTTAACAGTAAAGGACCATTTCGATTTTTGTGTTTAGTTTTAAAAAATGCCAAAAATAAAGTAAATGTTAATACAGTAAAATAATGTCACTTTGCTACCAGGACTATGTAAGATGCAAATGTTACTGAGTAGTCCATATCGCTGTCAGCGTGAGCTCAGAATGCATTATAAATGTCGCCATCCCCTCTATAAAGTTGTACATGAGGAACACTATAAAGATTTTACTGAATTGCTACAGGGTAAGTTAAATACTCGATCACTGAGAAAACAAAACAAACATAATGAGCACAAAACGTAAATTGCTTCAGAATAAGTGGCTGACGAGAATGGACTTAACTCCCATCATATCTCTGCCAGTGTTTCAGATGTATGTACTAAATGACTGAATGAAAAGGGTACTTTGTTTCATTGACTGTGGGAATATCCAAAGATCCAAAACTTTTGGAAAGATTTCAAATGTTTGTCAGAAACACTAAATGTAAAAATCCCTAGGTCCTAAACTCTGTGTTCTTGGAATATCCTCAAAAGACTTTTAGGTAACATCAAAACAGACCAAACTTTTGGACTACAGACTGCTTCAAGCCAAGATGGTTATTTGATGGTTATTTTGGAAAAGTGCAGCTGCATAATCACTAAGATGTGGCTCAGAGAGCTTTTGCGTTGCAATGATCTGGAGAGACTAACTTAATGTTAAAGCCAAGTATGAGAACTTATTTTTAAATGGAAATTCTAATTTTTTCCTACTAAGTCCTATTTTGAGTGTTGTAGGAAATGTATGTCAATGTGTCTTTTTATTTAATGAATGACCAGTGTCTCTATGCATATGTGTGTCTGTTTGTTCTAAATGTTATTAAAATGTTTGTTTTAAAAAGGTAACAAAAAACCACTGAAGACATTTTGCATTGAAATCAATGGGAGAATTTCACAAAAGCAAACAATGACAGAATTGGATCACTTAGGAGACAAAAACTTTGGCATTTAAATTAGCAATGCAGGCAGAAAAACAACAAAAGGAAACTATGGCAAGAACTCATAGAAAGACACCAATATATATACACAAGAGGGGAATTAAAGGACAAGCGCTGCTGGGTTCAGTGAGGCACAGGTGAAGAGAATCTAGGTAATGAGACGGGGAAGAAATCAAACCACATACCAAACAGAATTCAAAGGAAGCGACAAAGGACTGCAAAAACAGCAGGAGGAAGTCGCTGACTAACACTAACACAGCCTAACACACTCAAACATGGCATAGAAGAACAAATAAACCAGAACCAGAATTAAAGTGAAACTGAGAACTAAAGGCTCAAGCTAAACAAAACTGAAATATAACAAACAGCCTAAGAACCAAAATCAAACCACAAACTCAAAACACTGGGTCAAAGACAGAGGACCGTGACGCTAATTACACTAAAGCTTCAAAATACACCTTTCCAAGATGGCAGCCAAAGGCAAGGCTTGCGTCTGGAAGGACTTCCTTGCACAGAGTAATTCCTCCTTCTGCAAAGACATTTTGATTAAATATCCCTTGCTACCAGAAGCCAACAGTAGCAGTAAACCTGATAATGTAACATTTCAGTTGGCACTAAACGTCACGTTCTCTTTTATCCTTTAGGAAAAATGGTTCACATAAGATGGGAAGGGTAGTTGTGTATTCATTAAAATTGCTTTTGGTTAATGGTATTGTTTGATAGTTCTATCAGCCTCCACCGTGACAGCGAGTGAGATTGTTTCCATTTACTGTGGATGAAAAAGACACCTGCAAATTCATAAAAAAGAAAATGACGTTTTGACCTTTTGCTAACTAAATGAAACATAATCAAACTTGCATGCTTTGTTTCTTGCTTTGCTTACCCCCTCAGTTTTTTCTGATTATAAGACCAATAAGTTCTGAAAAGGGATCCATTACTGTTAAACAATGCTGCCAATACTCAGCGTAGGTTTGTTCTCTGGGAGGTTATATTTTATGACCTCCAGGTCTCTTAAATTCTTCCAGAATGAAGCTATGAGAGCATGACCCCCAGCCTGGTTCGACTGATGACATAGCCTCCATCTAACTTGAAGTTTGCCTGTTAATTAAGTCCGTAAACAGGTGGGTGAGAGCTGCTTTGTGGCTGACTTTATGCTCGACCATCAAACGTCCTCTCTCAAACCCTAATGATGTTTACCTCTCCAGGTCCCCTTGAAGGATGGAAATGTACCTTTTTCCAAGCACGCAAGCACATGTCTGTACACAGACACACGTAATCATACAGCTGGTGGCTGGGTTACATCCACTTTTCTTTCTCTATTGTTGCCTTCACAGGGGAAATCCATTAAGAGAAACGACATTGTCATTATTATTATTGCATTCAAAATGCACCTGAAAATAACCATGACCTTTATAGTAATTGGTGAATCACTTGGTGAGTTATTTTCAGGATTTTCTTTTAATTAATTGGAGGATAATTTGTCTTTTCTTTAAAATAAAATACACAGGGACATTTTTTTTTTTATTGTAGCTTTCATACATCAGCTTGGATGTAGCTTGTTTTTTGATGACTGTGGCTCTTTTCCACTTCTCATTTAAAGAAAAACAATGTATAGTCTTTTATATACAACTATTACACTAAATCCAAAATCAGACTAACTGCATGCAAGCATAATTTCAGCAAAAGGAAACTGACATTTCTGGAGAAAATGTGCTTAGATGCACTTTTTTGTTCTGCAGAACACGTTGACAAAAAGTATGTTTATCCAGTTTTACACTCTGTGTATCTCAATAATTAAAGGTTAGAGCCTTCTGTGGATTCAACAACTGAGCATAATATTTTTTCTTCTCTGACTCCTATCCTGTGCTAAAGTGGCACTGGCGTAAACTGCATGCAAAAAAAATACAGTTTAAAATGATACACACTTAATACTTAAAATCTAGTCTTTCATTTTAAAATTGTATGATTATGCCTATTTAAGTAAGCACAGTTATTATAAACCAACATTGCTTAAATCACAGTGGGTGCAATGTCTTTTCCAAAGGTGCACCACTTTAGGGGAACGTGCAATGTTTGGTGCCCTCTACTGGAATGTAGACGCCTCTGTTTCAGTGCTGGAATGAGGTCAAACAGTCTCAATAAAGGAGACTTCCAACTCCAGAAGCACCGTTTTTACTGAATGCCTCCAGCTGTTGTTTTAACTGTGCCTCTGACAGATTGTGTGTGCTAAGACAACGAAGACTTGCACTGTTGTCTTATGGTCTTAGAGCTGCAAAGTTAACTGGTATCACTCTGGGGCTCTGGGGTTAACTAATGCTAAAAACAACAGAGAAAGGAATGAAAAACAACAGTGGAGAGCACAAAGAATGCTTGAAGAGAGAAATTAATAGAAATGGAGACAAACAAAAATTAATAATTAAAAAAAAAAACTGCCACAATGTGCTGACAAAACAAGGAAACGATAGAGAGACTTGGGGACAAAACAGAGAAGTGTGTTTCACGAAAAATAAAACAAGAAGGAGAAGAAAAAATATTAAGCATGTAGCACATGTAAATCGGCCATGCATGCTCATGAGTCTGGGCAAACACTGAATCGGTTTAGATGAGATGTGAATATGGGTTTATTTGACATTATAATCACACAATAGGGTTCAGTGGGACATTGTCTGTGTTTCTTGGAGGAAGACCCTCACTTCCAGCTCAACCCAGCTCAGCTAACCTCAGAGCTGCTGCTGCTGCTGTGAAGCACTAGTTTCCTGTTCACATTCCCCACCTCCCTGGCTGTGTTTTTGTTGGCCAAGACAAAAGGGGGCACAACTTTGAACTTCTCCTTCATGTTGATTACTCTAAGAGTAATAGGATTGCTGTTCAATGCTCAAAGGTTCCCACCATGATTCTTGCCACACTTTTTACCCAAGACTAGAATGGGGTTCACTTTTCTGCATTTTGAGTAAATGTCTCACTTATATGGTTTTATATGAATTGTAATACACACTTTCAAGGTAACCATCGATCTTAAAGTGAACCATGAGTACATTCTTTCTTTAAGTCTTCAGGTAACACCATCATCAGATTACAGCTGATGAATGTGTGTGTGCACAGCAACATTAAGCGTGTGTTGGCCATAATAATCCTGGTGGTGAAATGCAGAAATACCTGGTGTTCAGACTGTGTCCTGTGTGCAAAGAAAGCCTGTTGTTTTCCTTTTTCTTTTCTTCCGAGATAAAAAAAATATTGGACAATCAGTGATGAAGCCTAAAGGGGTCTCATAGAACTTGAGTTACATCTAGTAACCACTGTTTCTCCTGCAGAACTTCTTTGCTTCCTGCACAGACACAACTTGTCAGTTGTATCGGATAGTAAACTGGAATTATCTCCTAAACTTTAGGGAGAAGCAACATCAAAAAAGGGGACATACCAGATTTTAATCATTTTTATTGAGGTTTATCACCCACAACCGTTTGCAACAGATGGTTACTCCTCTCTGAGCGTGGCTCTGCTAGAGGTTTCTTCCTATTAAAAGGGGAGTTTTTCCTTCCCACTGTCACCAAGTGCTTGCTAAAAGGGGTGGTCTGAATGTCGAGGTTTTCTCTTTTATTGTAAAGTCTTATCTTATCATACCTTATTGAAAAGGTTTATATAAAAAAGTTTATATCTTTCTACTCATGTACTCATGTATTTCTACACTGTAGTTACAGATTCATTAGCACTGATAATAGTGAATATCAGTGCTAATATTCACTCTTAAAAAGGGGAAAAAAGGCTATATGGTGTAAATCACCCCAAGACTAAAGTAAAAATAGCTGACTCTTTATATCCTGGCATGGTGATATATTCTTAAAAGGGCAATCATACAAAGCAGTAAACAGCAGGAGGTAGTCCTCGCTAGGTTCTCACTTCTAAAATATTCTGTTTAGTTTAGGATCGAGCACACAGGAACAGGATACATGCCAACCAATGACAAATTGTCATTTCACTGGACAATTACCAGGACACTGTCAGACAACATATAGACTTTGTGCACCCTGGCAGGATACAATCTGCTTAATGTCTAATACTTCTGTTCTCACATACAGACACACCTGGCAATGACGAGAACAGTTCAGGGTTGCAGTGCATAAAAGAAAACTGCTTTTCAGAGCTGTCTCTTTATAATAGCAGTCGTTTTTTTAAATAAAAGTTGTGTCGTGATTGCTCAAGTTTGAGGTCTTGTTGTGCCCCAGTGTAAAGGTACAGGAACAAAACGTGAGGTCTATAAGGAAAGTGACCCATCCCTGGTCCCCAAAACCATACCCAGAAGCCGATTTACAAGTTAAAGGTGGTTTATTGTGTCTAAACTGAAGGCTTAACTCTGGGCTGAACAAAGACCAAAATAACAAACAGAACAAGCTTATTCAAGGGGGGTGAAACAAAAAGAAACATTATAAGACAAGTGCTACCCCTAACTCCCTAACTGAAAAGAGAAAATAACTAAGAAAATAATAAGGCAGCTCACCCCTTCTGCTTCAGTGCCTATTTAAAAATGTATCTACACACTACACAAAGCTTAGTAATTCTCAGAAATCACACACACGAATATCATAGAGGGTTTGGAGGCCAAGGACGGGTCTGCTGCTACTGTCAGTTGCTGCCCCGGGAAGGTTTTTCAAAAGAGCCGCTTTACCAGGAAGCCAATCGGCAGCCGCCAGCACTCCAATCAGGAAGAACCTGCACAGACTCTTAAAGACATAGAGCACTGAACCAAAAACAGCAATAGGGATTCAAATTATGGCCATGGCCGTAACCGGTCTCAAAAAGGAAAAAAACATTACATTCAGAAAGTAAAGGGCATAGATAGCTTTCATCCCTGAGGACAGGAGAGGATGGTTAAAAGGACAGAATTTAATAATGTACGGCTATAAAGGTCATTGCAGAACTGCTGAGAGCACCAGGAAATATAGCAGATATTCAGAGTTTCTGAACATGTGTTTGAAAACATTATTAATGCAAAGTAAGACTTTTTTATAATGCGAAAAAAACTTATTGTTATTCCTATATTTGGCACGTTAAACACCGTGCAGTGTTTGTGCATCTGATGTCTTGATTGGTTTTAAAATAGAAAATGAGCTCACTGCCTTCCTTATTTGAACACCAATGTTCAACTTATTATACAAGTTATGGTCCAGTTATCGAGACACACACAAACCTACTAATATACTGACTAAACTGGGCACATGCACGCACCAACACCAATCCTCATGAGAAAACCGCTCAATAAATCCATATAGTCCCATTCAAAAAGCTCACTTTTATGACATTGTTCAAAGTACAGATTTCAGCTCCATGATATGTTTCTATTTACTTTGGTCCAACCTGATCGAATAAATGCTAATCGGTGCTAATCACCTAATAATGCCTCATACATTTGCTAACATCTTACTTTAAGGCAATTTAGAATATAAATAACTGAATTTACTGTATTAAAGAAATGTGTTCATGACTACATGTGAGTGTACCTGCAAATTTATGCAACCTGTTTGTGCAAGACTGGGTGTGCCTGCAGGAGCATAACAGGACATAACTACATATAAAGCACCTGTAGTGATGTGTGGAAATGACAAGACATGGCATCACACCACAATCATGCACTGATGACAGAACAAACGCAGTGGATTAGACGACTTATCACAGCTTCTCTGGTACAGATCTTGTTTTTGTTTTGTTTTTGTTTTACTATAAATGATTTTTCCAACACCACGAACTGTGTGTTTTAGGTTAAAAGAGTGCACACATTTATTAAAGCATTAAATCAAGCTCTTGTATTAACTGATACATTTAACTATTTCATAGTTCCAAATAAAGAAAAGAAAGCCTTTCTTCTTTAACATGTGATCTGGCACCTGTGCAGGTTCTCTTAGTTGGCATCAAGCCAATTATGTGATCACTTTTTATATAGGTGAGAAACGGAAAAGCAAGTTTTAAAAAACTAACTGTGACATATTTAGATGTTTGTAAATTCACTGGCATTCACTGAATTCAATTAACCTGACCCAGTGATTAAATAGAAAATATAAGCTTATATGCTATAAACCACTGCTGGGTGGGGTTCTTCCCACCAGGCATTTTCTCTTTCATTCTAAGTGCTGTTGAAATATGACTGGAATGAAAGGCAGCATCATGTGAGCATTCTTATAAAGCTTATCAGCTTTCTCCGCGTAACACACAGGTTGGTAAGCGATTTCACTGACAGGATGTGTCGCCATGCTGCGTTTCTTTCTCTGTCTCTGCCTTGCTTCTCTTTCTGGTTTCCTGTCTGCTGATAACGAGCATATAATCTTTAACATCACTCATAAAACTGTGTGACAGTGCATCCTAAGGTCAGTGTTTTTTAAAAGCTGCTCCGGACAAACATGCTTGGCGAGTGCTCATAATATTTGGGTAACTGTAAAGATTTCATTTGCACATTTGTTGTAGCCAAATACAATTATACATAAAACAAAATGAAGATATATAGCTTTTGTTCATTTTATACTGAGGGCCACATACCACTGAAACTCCACTTTCTGCCAGTGTAAAGACATTTAACTAGACATTAACTCCAAAAGGTATTCTAACATCATTTTTTAAAGTGCAAAAACAGCACATCTCAGTTTTCTACGTAATAACTGTGTCAAATTACAGAAGAGTTTCTGGTAGCTCAGTGCCCAGACTGTCATATATTTTAAAAATATAAAGTTTTGATTGATGAAAATGTTCTTGTTTTAACCAAAATGTCTGTGGTAGACAGTAAAAAGCAGGAAGTGTTTGTCATTTAATTGTGTATCTGTTTGACTACTTTGGTGTTGTATGAATGGGGGAGATCTTTGTCAGCAGAAAAAGCTGTAAGCTGTATTTTTTTTTTAAAGAAAAATAAGAGTTAAGTCCAAAATGTGTACCCTTCTTCATATTTTCCAAAGCGGCCGAATTGAAGTTATTGCTGGCCCATTTTGGCCCCTGGGCCTCATGTTTAACCACCAAAACTGAGATATCTTCTCTTGTTTCTAGGAAGCAAAGAGGAAACACCCCCAAAACAAACAGAAGTGAAATTACAAGCCGAGCAGAAAATCTCGTGAGCCACATTTGGCATTTGAATGCCTCTTGTCTCGCGTCCTATCGGCAGCACGTGGCAGTGCATTATCACAGCGAATGGCTGAGCATGTTTTGGCTGGTGAGAAATGACTATGATCGCTCATGTTGTGCTGAGTGGCACAAAATCTAAGAGGACACAATGACGATGATGATGACAGCAAAAATTCAATTTCAATACACTAATTCAAATTCAGTTTTTAAAAGGCATTTATTGAAGTTACAATTCAAATTCAAATTGCAACTTATTCGAATTCAATCTGAGCAATTCAAATTCAGTTTCTGATGGCACAAATTTCTGCCCATACACGCCTTTCCATCTGATTGCCCGCTCTCCGCCCTCGGTAGTAGGAGCATGGCGCGTCAACACGCTCCTCCTCTCTAAAATTGCCGCTGTAGCCTGCGCTTCCCATCTTCCATCACAGGATCGCGGACAGGTGAGCGCAACATCTCCTTTCTGTTCTTAAGCAGCCATTCGTTCGGTGTAGAAGATACATAAATGCCGCTTGACAGCTGGATGGATGGTTGGTTGGTTGGTTGGTTGATGGGGCCCGTTTGTCCCGAGGCTGACGAGAGACGTGGGATTGCTGTGCTTCAGCGACTTCCAGCTGATGGATAATACATTGCGTGTTTTAATGTGATGCACTGGCTTCTGTTATCTGATGCACTCGCCGTGCCGACGGCGCACAGTGTGTTATGGTGTGTCTGGTCATCTGCCTGCGCAAGCTTTCACATCTGCGCTCACGTTCTTCCACAGCTACGACCCAATCGCTTAGATCTCCGCAAGAGCAGCTTTTAAACCCAAATCGTGAAAACCGTCGCTTTTGTGTGTGTTTGTGAGAATTCAAACATGCATGCGTCAAAACTGCGCTGCGTAGATTTTGTTGAAAAGCACGCAGAGACACGTCTGCTGATAATATCGATGTGCCTCATTGTAAACACACTGTTCAGGAGTTTTTACCTGAACACCAGGTTTTCTTGCACTTAAAATGTTGATAAACTGATTCTCCCATTCAATCAAGAGCCACTTAATCAGCAGCAGTTTTGCAACTGATTTGTTTTTGTGACTCCAAATGTTATTGGCAACAACTGCCACTAGCTTAGGAAATGTAATTCTTTAAAGCCTGAACCATGAAATAATTCAAATTCTTTTGAATATGGATTGAATGTGTCATTTGAATATGTCATATTTGCTACATGTGTTTTTTTTTAATTTATTGCTTAAAAATGTTTTGTGATTTTTTTTTTTAAACATTTTTCTGCACTGATGATTTTGAAGTCTCACAAACTCACAAAAACTCACAAATCAGATATGAAACGCTAGATGTAAAGAGGTTAAATCACCTTCATTGATCATGTAATCCAAAAATATTGCCATGTGAACTGATAAATAAATCAAAAGAATCAAGTAGCAGCTATAACACCGTGGACTTGTTCTTTTCCATCATCCCTATGTGTGAGCAGTACAGAGTGTTTCCTCTAATCCTGTTTTGTTATAAATTTGAATAAGCTTCCTGTTCTGGTAAACCGTGTTTCTGAGACCAGACATACTCACCTCTTCCTCTTTCACCTTCAGCACAGAATGGAGGCCCTGTTGAACGAGTGGCTGTGGCGAGAGGAGTTCTGGATTCCTCCTGGGACTCACTGGAAAGACATGGAGATGAAGGAAGGAGAGGGCCACTTTCCTCTACCCAGGGATCTCATCTACACCTTGCCTCTAGCTCCCATCTTTATAGCCCTCAGATATATTTTTGAGAGGTGAGACCATCACAATCGGAGCATGAAATTCACACATGCGAGACCTGCTTTTTCGTTGTTGTCATTAAATTGCGTGGCATCTGCTGTGCTGAAATCAGCAGATCAGCAAGTTTTGTGGCGCACAAGTTTGTTCTTTTCAATTATACCTAATTAGCTGAAGGAAACAGTTAAGCATGATGCTCTTTTGTGGCGTAAAAGTAATTTTCTGCTTGGCTTGTTTTGGTCATGGTGGCTGGCTGGAGGGTGTGTTTCCTGCTAAGCTGCTGAGGAGAACGGCTCCTTTTCCCTGTGTTCATACCCTATATACTGAGGCTGTAGATCAAGAGCAGACACTTTTAGATGTGTGTGAAAGTTTCCGAACATTTCAGTTACAAGAAACTGGATATTCACTCCTCTTTTTAAACATTTCATATCCATCCATCTTTTCAAAGGTGCTTATCCTTTTCACGGGCGCTGGGGCCTATTCCAGCTGTCTTGGGGCGAGAGGCGGGGTTCACTCTGGACAGGTCGCCAGTCTGTCGCAGGGCTAACACACATAGACAGACAACCATTCGCACTCACAGTCACGCCCGCATTCACACCTATGGGCAATTTAGAGTTTTCAATTAACCTATCCCCAGTTTGCGTGGGTTCTCCCCGGGTACTCCGGCTTCCTCCCACAGCCCAAAGACATTTCATATCATTCTACTTAAACGTAGCAATTCTAAGGCATTGCACCATTTGCATTAATTAAAACAGAAATAATAATAATTTGAGGCTCCGGTTAATCAGTGAGTGCATCTGGTCTGATGACACTTTTGTCGTCATTGTCATTTTTAAAGCAATTTCTAAAAGTTATCTCAGTTTTCTCAAATGGCTTCTTGGTACGGAGACCCGCAGGGGACATTGGAGAGAAAAAAAAAGAGTTACTTTTGCGAGATCCCGCCCTGACCTTCTCATTCTCTCCGATCTCTCCCTTCATGTCCACTTCAGGATCATTATCTCTGAGATAGAAATACACACACACACACACGTGATTATGCACATGCACGAGTTACTTTTGCGTGATCCCGCAAAAGTAACTCAGGATCTTGCAAAACACAAAAGTAAGAGAAAAATGACAACACAAAAGAAGACATTTGATGATCCGCGGGCTGAATTTCACTGTTTCGCCGACTAATTGGTGCATTTATCAGCAACAGAAATATTCATGTATTCTCCAGCTTATGGACATTTGTTCAGAGCATGCCATTGATGCCATTGTACCTCTAAAAATAATTAATGAATCATTTTTATTTAATTATTATTATTCTGAATCCTGTAATGGCATCACTGTACAATCCTAAGAGTCTAGTATTAACAGTGGCTACAACATAAAAATAGAAATCAGCAACGTGCAGACACCACAATCTTTGTGTGTGTTGGATGTCTTAAAGTTACCATCTAGTCATAGTATTTGAATGTTATTCTATTGTTTTCCCATTCGAATAATTTATTTAAAATAGAGACCGAGGGTTTTTAGAGTATTCTACTACATAGATTCCAATATGCCAGGAAAATCAATGAGCCTGTGTTTTTACAATAGACAATTTCTTATTTAGGCTCAAGAAATATATGATCACATTTATGCTTGTGAGCAAGGCCGCTTTGAAAGGAGTCTTCACAGTAAACCTGTTTGTACAGTTAACTAGTTCTTTATTTATTTTAGGCTGGCAGACACGGTCCACATGATCAGCAGATAGGCGTCCTTTTGGATGCTTTCCATTGTCATTATCATCAGCGTCAGCTACTGTATTGTCTGTGCACGAGCACGAGCTGCCTTCGTGTGAGCTGTGTAAGATTAGCATCCTCATTTGTACCTCCATCAGCGATGTATTAGTAGATTGGTAACATTAGATGTAATAGTAGTCAGGGGTCAGAGGATAATAGCATGTGCTGAATGCCAGCATGTTCTTGCGCGAGTCGTAGAGGTGGGCATTTTCAATTGTGCACGAGTAGATGTCAGTCATCTGGAAGGTGCGTCTCCACGCGATCTTCTCAGGCCACAGCTGTGAGTGTGTGTGTGTTTGTGTTTGAGTGTGTGTTCCTGTAACCAGAGCACTGTGTGTCCCTCTGTGAAGCCGCCCTGACCTTCTCATTCTCTCCGATCTCTCCCTTCATGTCCACTTCAGGATCATTATCTCTGAGATAGAATTACACACACACACACACACACACACACACGTGATTATACACATGCACGCACACACATTTATCTAAACATCTATTCATTGCTGATAGCCTCATATTGTATTTTTCTGTTGATCTTTCTGTCTCCTTCCGTCTGTAACACCCACACGCACGCATACTCAGATCAAGTGTCACTTAATGCTACATCAGCTAATGGCAAAGGCTGTCTGGGCAAATGCCACAAACCGCCCATGGGAGCAGCTCTACAGGCTGTCAGGAGCAGCATAATGAGCTATCTTATTGCTGCTCTGTGTTTGGATCACATTGAGCAGCTGTTGATGACATCACATTAATCCTTCAAGTACTGCAAAAGTAATTACTCCTGTTTGTTGTATTAACAGGTATGCAGTTGCTATTACACACACACATATACATGTAAATTGACAAAATGTGTATTTATTTCCTCCTTATCTCTTCTGGTCTGTCTTCTCAGGATCATTGCCATCCCACTAAGCAAAGTCTTAGGTGTGAAGGATCGGGTTCGGATTCGAGCCCCTTCCATCCCAAAGCTGGAGGCTTTCTATAAACAGCACAGCCAGCAACCATCACAGGTTTGTACTTCTCGTCCTCTGGATTTACTGTTAAAAACGAGACACTCTAACTGTCCATGGAGTAGAGTACTGAAGTTATGGTACACATAACGGATATAATGCGAAGAAATAATCATTGCTATAAACGTGACAGTCATCTCTAGTATCTAGATACAGTAGATATTACACCAATACATGAATAAATGAATTGTTGAAATCACTTATAAGCATGCAACCCAATAGATTATCCCCGATGCACACTTTTTTTTTTTTTTTAGTAATTTTAGTGTGCTATAAAAATGAAAACCTACAAAGTATTTTTTAGGATTATACTTCTGAGCTTAAAAATGACGTCTGTGCCCAGACCTCCACCTTGTTTAAATAATCATTACATAAACTGTATCTCATGATCATCTATGTAAATAGATATGCTGCAAAGTAGATGCAAATTTAAATGGGAAATCTCACCTTGAGCCAGGCATGCTTAATGTTTAATGTGTTCCTAATAAACGGGAAGGGAAATTCGCAGGAAATCGATGAAGAAAGTCGATGGTTTGGGAAAAATTTCTGCACCACATTTGTGTCACACAAACACAGTTTATGCATGCTGGGTGTGGCTCCGTCGAGGGCTAAACAGTACAATTGTGTGCCAGCTTTCTTTGGAACAAGGAACTCTTTAAAAGCAGGCAGTCCCCAAAGAGATTCACCTCAGTCACATTTAGGCTAAGAGGCTCACAGCATACAAAGCCGCAATAATTAGTTGTGAAACAAGCACTTAAATTTATAGTAGGCGTGTTCGCTGCACCGTGAGAGAACCAATTATCTTCCTTTTAAACATTCACCATCATAATCCTGTCTGTCCCTGTGATGTTAATCATTCCCTTTATGCTGCTGATAATCAGAATAATTAGTTAAAATCTGAGGACAAAACAGTGCTATTAATATATCACTGTTACTTTTCTCCCTATCAATAAACAAGCAACCGAGGCAGTTTGGCTGACATGGAAGTCCTCCGCCCTCCTCTTGGTTTAATTTGGCATTGCAACAGTCGTGTTCCTGTGCAGACAAGCAGGGTGTGCACCTGTTAAGACACGACTTAGCATATCGAGTGGAAACGCACTGCTCCATGATTCCCCTTCTGTATTGCTTTTTGTTTTTTTACTTGTGTGTGTGCGTGCTCTGGCCTATTTGCAAATCTTATATTTCCATGGGGCCCCGAGCAGGAGCACCAGCTAATGACTTTGCTGTTCCGCCATGTAAATACCTAGACCACAAACGCATTGCAAAACAGACAAAGTAGATTTATTTTCTGAAGACAAGGACTGTATTTCTGTTGCACAATGCAGTCGTGGGAAAATGGTTTCACCCCCCAGTGTGGTATCACATTCTATCCTTTAATACAGTGCAAGTGTTGGGGCTGGGGGTGCAGAAAGGCTGTGTAGCCAAATAAAAACATGCATGTGTTACACCTAACCATGTAATTGGGTTTCACTCAGCAGAGGGACCTTCGGCGCTGTGATGTAACCCTGTGCGAAGAATTGGGGGCAGAAAGAGGGGGCAGGGAAGATCACACTAACAGCGATCGTGTTTCACACTCATTAGCAAATGCTTAGATTAAACACATCTATCTTTGTGGGTGCGCAGCTACATGTTGACAGGACGAGAATGCGACTGGTAAAAAGTGAGCTGGGAGGAAGTTGTAACAATGTCTGCTATGAGAAAGCAGCTTGTATTTAAATAGTTTGCTGATGTGTGTGTGTGTCTGTGTGTGTGTGTTCAGAGCGAAGTGGTGGGCTTGGGAAAGCAGTGTGGACTCTCGCAGAGAAAGATCCAGACCTGGTTTAGACATAGAAAAAACCAGGACAGACCCAGCAACACCAAAAAATTCTGCGAGGCCTCGTGAGTCTTTTGCTTTTCTTTTTTCTTTTTTTATTGTGAATTGAACACTGATACAGTTAACTGTACTGCCATTTCCTCTTGAACAGATGTGATACTCATATAACTATATAGTTTGTTCCTTTAAACAGTATCCGCTAATATGGGGGTGTCAAACATAAGGCCCAGGGGCCAGAATGGGCCCAGCAAAGACACCAATCCGGCCCACTAGATGGCTTTTGAAAATGAGAACTCTTTTTTTTTTTTCTTCGTATTTTCTAACATTTTAAGTTTTATAGCTTTTCCAAATGATAAAGAGCTCCATGATGGTGCTTCATGCTGCACCAAACTTACAATAAACAATTAAATGACAGAAAAGTTTCTGTTTGTTCTGAATAAATGACATTTTCCATCTCTCTGTGTGGATTCATCTACAAAACTATCATGGAGGTCACGATTGTTTTGTCAATCAATAAAAACTTTACAGGGCACTCTGACCAATGAGCTACCAGAACTTTTTCTGTAATTTTCCACATTTATTTCTTACGATTTAAGCCCAAAGAGTTGTGTGTAGTTAGTGTCACTCGTTTGGCCCATTTAAAATCAAAGTGGGCCATGTGTGTCCCACAATAGTAAAATGAGTTTTGACATCCCAGATTTTATTTATAATGGCGTCTGTTCTCATCTGTGCAGCTGGCGCTTTGTGTTCTACCTTCTGTCATTCATAGCAGGGCTCGCCTCTTTAATTGATGTAAGTGTTTCTTCACTTTATTTCTTTTAAAACCTATTCGAGTCCTTTCATCGAATTTTGAGAATCTACATCTGCTTGCTACGATGCTTAAATAACATCAAGGCAAAGATTTATTGTTTCCTCCATCTTTTAGACGCCGTGGTTCTGGGATCAGAGCGAGTGCTGGAGGGGTTATCCCAGACAGGTAGGGGACAGGTTTTCTTTTCCTTTTTTCCAAAGTGCCGTTGGGTTGTATATGCTGGGGTGTAAAATCAATAGTAGATTATTTAATTCATGGTGATTTAATTCTTTTCTCTGTTGTAAAGTTACCAAACCAAAAAACTGGAATGCTCTAAGTCTCAATTTTCCCAATAACAACATTCATATTCGCAAACAGCTAAGTGACAGAGACATCTGTGAGCTGCAGTGTGCAGTGCTAAAATTTTACAAAGCAGTGGCTAAAAACAATAGCTTTGATGGATCTAGTTAAAGCAAAGAAAGTGAAGAAGGATTTTTCAACTCCCAACTTCCTTGACTGCAAAGCTCTGAATGCTTTTGGAGGTTTTTAAGTTGCTGTGTGGATGATGGCATACATTCTTCCCTGAAAGCCACGACTCTCTTCTGCATTTTGACTGATTACAGCTCCAGCAGGCTCTACTACTGCAGACTTAATTGTTTTCTCTGCGGTCTTGTCGCCTCATACGGGTAGGAAGGTCATATTTTTAGGGTAAATACCTCAGTCAACTTCCTTTCATTGTGGCGCTGCAAACTTTGACTTTTGAGTCTTCTCTCTAAATGTTTTTCTTTGAGATTACGCCATGACTTCCTGTGCAGAAAGCACGTCCTCTGTGCTTGTAAATGAGAGCGGGGAGAAGTTCTTATGTGGCCACTGAACTTTTGCTAGACTTTACCCCTGTACCTTTCAGACAGGTGAAGCTGTAAATGCTCAGTAGTGTTGAATGTCTGACTCTTTCAGGCGTCTCATTACCTCAACTACCCCAAAAACCCCAGATCTGTTTCAGCGCACACTTAAAGGAATCAGTTTAAAATACTATTTATTAAACTCTTTTAGTTCCTTAAAAGCATGCAGTTAGATTTCACGCTAGATTTCAGTGATTAACAATCAAACACATCTGTCTGTGAATGCTTCTACGTGCATCGCCATTGTTCCTGTCTAAGTCTGGACAGATAAGGATGATGTTTGAAAAGCTTCTGTTTTAACCACATACCCGCTGAACGAACACACTGACTTATTGTCTCGCGCTCTCTCTCATTCATTAGCCTGTGTCCCAGGCTCATTACTGGTATTACATGTTGGAAATGGGCTTCTATTTGTCCCTGCTTCTAAGCGTCTCTGCGGATGTGAAGCGAAAAGTGAGTATTGACTGAAAACACACAAAGAACACCTGTAACCTGTTTATTTTTCTTTATTTTATCCCTAAAATGTAAAGTTTTAGTCAAATGGTTAAAAAAAAAAGCAAATGCTAAATGTCCTCTTGAGTTCTTCTTTCCACTGTGTAATCCACATGCTGTTTTTCCCTTTTGCGATTATATCAAATGCAGATTATGCACTGGATTATCTGAGTGTCGCAGTGTCATCATTTAGCACACTGAAATTAAAAAAATGTTCAATTCAGTCCAATTTTCATCTATCCTCTCCACAGAAACCTGAACTGCACTGAATACTATAAATATTCACAGTCCAATAATCTAATCTTCAGTGCTTCTGTTCTCAGTGAGGCTTTGCTGCTGTATCAAAATAAACTTACAGATCAGTACAGACAGTTGTTTCCACTATTTAGACTATACTAGTTTAAAATGCCACACATGGAGCTGCTGTTTATGCTACTGTACATTTCTTTAAGTGTCTGTGCGCACTCATGTGTGTTTTGTGTTTTAGGATTTCAAGGAACAGGTAGTTCATCATATTGCCACCATATTTCTCATCGGTTTCTCCTACATTGCCAACTATGTGAGGGTCGGTACTTTGGTGATGCTGGTTCACGACTCCTCCGACTTTATTCTCGAGGTAAAACACCACACCTGAATTCAGATGGCATTACACTGTGTGTCCTCTCAAATGTACAAAAGCCACTACTTAATTCTTTACATTTTTCTAACAAAATGGGAAGTAAGTGTATCAGTTTGCAAGAAGTTGCCACAGCAGAGCAAAGTCGATGTTTGGTATGACCACCTTCATTTTTGAGCACGGCCTTTTATACTTCAAGAATAGTTCTCTGGACTTCATGAGGGACTTCTTTTGTTCCATTCTCTGTCAAAATGATACCAAACTGCTTCAATGATGTTCTCGGGCATGGAAACTATGAACAGCCTCTCGGGTGGCTAGTCGATGTTTTTCCATCTAGGTCTGTTTTTACTACAAGGGCAGTTTGTTTGTCAATGTTGCCAATCAGATGCTTTCCAAACGGTGAATCAAAATTTGGATCAGAGCTGGAGTCATCACTTCACAAGACTCGTTGACACTGATTTTCTTTGTATTTCTGGTGTAATTTGGCACACCCCACCCTTTTCTCCCTGTTTCCCTTCCTCAAGAATAACTTCTTGACAGCCACCCTTCCAACCATTCAGACCATTTTTGAGGAGGCTTCAGTGAATATTAGATAATCAGCTGAAGGGACAGCTGTATCCCTCAGGTCCTGTAACAAGTTTTTGCTGGTTTTTCCCAATTTCTTTAAGGACATGATTTCTTCTTGTCCTCCACATGTTCAGTTCCCTTAAAAATATTTACAGACGCTGCCAAATGTTTGACTAATAGCTCTTTGGAAATCACCTAGTTGGTATAAAAATACTATTTTATTCCTGTCAAACTTTGTTATGATTGGCATTTCATAGGTTCAACCAAAGAAATGGGAGTTAATGACATGGGGGGGGTTTTCAACAGGCTGCTAATAACCTGTAAGTGCACAGAGGTACAGCTTAAATTGGTTCTTTGCCAAGTAGTCTAGTATGTGTAGACACAACACTGGTTCATCCCTGGAGTTGGATGTTTTTTTTTTTTTTTTTTAATGCTTAAATGATTCATAGATGAGCGTTAAGTGGCTTAACAAGTGAAAACAAGTAAAAACAAGTAAAAACATCCAGTCCTTCTACCTGTACCTCAGGTAGAAGGACTGGACTGAAAATGGGTGAAAAGGTCGCCAAAAGCTTTAAAAATACCTTCAGAAAGCCCGGAGAACTGCTGCTCACGACTACTTTTAAAGATTCCAAGAATGTCTGGCACCTTGGAAGCAAAATACAAAAAAATGAGCGCTGACTCGAGACCTTTGCACAGCACTGTATAGGAGAAGACAATGCAGACTGCATTGTTATGCACACATACAAAAGTTTAAAATGTCAGATTACTGCACAAACATCACGGAACTTCACATGAATTCAGCCTATTGTGTTTTTTGTTGTTGTTGTTGTTGTTGCAAACGTCCTTATTCTGTCATACAAGCACACACATCCTGTATAAAGTGAGCCGCAGACAGAGAGAGGCTGTGTTGTATTGTTGCAAAAAAAGAAACTTGTCGCGGCTGTAAAAGTTTTACCACCTATACTCTCAGTGACAGTTGTTCCATTGTCCTTGGTTTTTGTGAGGTTGTTTCAATGATAAGAACTGAAGATGATGATTGTTACCGTGATACATGAGATGAGGAAATATGCAGAGTTAGTCATGTCACCTCGGGCATGACAGGTTGCCGCCTGGACGCTGATAAAAATCATAAAGGGAAAACGACGCGGGCTTCAAACCCAATAGATTATTAGTTAGTGCACATACCATACGAGTGCAAGTGAGTTCATCAGTGAGTCTCTGGTTTGATTTCCAACCAGCCACACCCTTACATCACCCGATTCCCCTGCTCTCTCGTACCACTTGTTTTCTCTCTCTCTCTCTGCACTTTGAGTAATATACTAGCACCTGGAAAGAAGAGATAACATTAGAGTCATTTCAGCAATAAACTCAGATGACGTCTTTACACAGCAATTAACCTGTTCAGTGTTTATAGATCCAAGACCCCATGATGAACAAACACACTGCTTCTGAAAGGCTCAGGTTTGTCTTGATATTTCAAAATGGGATTGTGATAAATGACATTTTATATTTAAAAGTGAAAATGGAGGTGGAATATAAAGGAGTCGACCCTGGTTCAGTAACATCAGTAATGTACTGCGTGCACCGGTAAAACTCATGACACATAGTGAAAATACCTGAGCAGGTTGTTGCTTTCAGGATTCAGGGTTTGCTGTGAGTCCATCAGGGTCAGACTATGAACAGAAACCTGTGGGGAGTTGGGACTTTGTGATCACACCTACAGCATTTAGAGGCAACCTAAATGTGTTCACTCTCTTTTGTAAGTCATAGGAACTAAACTTTTACTTTTCTTTTTCTTTCAGTTGGGGAAGATGCTGCACTACGCGTCGTGGACGACGACATGCGACTTCCTGTTTGTCATCTTTGCTCTGGTGTTCCTCGGCACAAGGCTGGTTGTTTTTCCAAGCAGGTAAGACACCGTTAAATTAGATGTATTTTCCTTGTAATAGATATTTTCATATCCGTGCATGCGTTCGTTAATAACCATCAACAATTCTATATAAATGTCAAACTAGGTTTCATGTAAAATTTATCTAAGGCCACTGACAAAGTGTTTTTTTTCCAACAGCAAGTTTCCGGTTATCAGTACGAAATACGGCAAAAATTGATGCGTATGCTCTAAAGCTCAAGAGTCTGTAGCATTGAAGGAACAGCAGACTGATTTCAGGCTCACGGCTCCGGTTTCTGTTTTCCAGAATCATCCACACCACCCTGATCGTTTCAATGGAGTTCTACGAGCCCTTCTTTGGTTATTATTTCTTCAACGCTCTTCTGTTCATCCTACAAGGGCTGCACATCTACTGGGCCTATCTCATCCTGCGCATGGTCTACAGGTTTGCCTTCGTGGGCAAGGTAAGACGAGGGCGCTGTTTAACCAGGCAGTGACAGGAGGGAAAGAGGGAGGAATCGAATGGTTAAGTCTTTTATTCTTCTCCACAGATTGAGGGTGACGTGCGCAGCGATGAGGAGAGTCCGGTAGATGACAATGAAGAAGAGGAGGATGGGGGTGAGTGCAGCTGGGAGCAGAGGAAGGATGCGATTAACTCCAGACTGGCATCGCTGGCTAACAACTGTGTTCTGAACAACCTCACCAACCAGACAAATATAAACAGTAGATTACCCAAAACCAGATAGCAGAGCGGTTTCCCATCAAGTCTGCTTCGCTGGAAAAAGAAATACTAAATCCTTCCACTTCCATGTCTCCAACATAGTCCGTTGATGATTTCAGGTCAGTGTAGGTTTGCCTGCTGCTTATGATAAACAGGGCAAAGAAGCACAGATGACTGTAGATCTATCCACCGACTGTGAAATCAGGAAGAAACACCACCACACATAACACTAATAAACAAAAACTTAATATAAAAATACGTTTGATGAGAGCGTGTAATTAGTGTCTCAACTAACCTTAGTTTGTGCATAAGTGTTTTGCTGATTTTTTTATTTATGCTGGTTCTGGTCCTTGTATTATAAGAGCTTGTAAATATCTAAGGACAGCAACGCGTTTTAGTTCATCTTTGCTTTTATTTTTGAGTGAGTGGTTAAAAAAATATTGTTTGTATTTTAAAAAAAGAATAAATTTTTCTGTATTATGTGGTGTAATATATTTTAAATGGAGCAAACTTAAGACTACAACTTGATAGAAATTCACGCCGACTGATTTATGTCTGTATACCTGGCTGCTCATGCATAGAATTCTTGAAAACACTGATTGTAGGAAATCTGTTGATAAACCACTTTATAGGCTGTTTTTATTAGTCATTCACTTGGCAGACAATTTTAATCTGTGTTTAATCTGTATTTTAATCCCTTTTATGATCAAAGAAGTGCGACAGAGCTAATGTAGAATTTTTAGGAGAAATATGGCGCCCCCTGGTGCACAAAGAAGAGCATATCCTTGTATAGAAGATACTGCCCCTTCCTGATGCCTTTTTTTTTTTTAAGTATCGCTTCTAAAAACACGGATTGTGTGTGTCTGTGTGTCATTTCTTTTTCTCACTGGAATATCGTTGTGACAGGCAGCAAGATTTCTTAAATCTTTTTGGTTACATTTGCCTCCACGGTCTTTTGTTTTGTGCCTTGGCTGCTGTGTTTTAAACACTTAGAACTCAATATGAAGTCTATGTGCTACTAGGATTGCCTTTTTTGAAATAACACACAGGAAAGGCCTTATTGTAACGTGCGTATGTTTTTGCTGTCATTTTACTGAGGCTGCTTCTACCTTTGTAAGCCATGAACCTGATTCACACAGACGGGCATTATTGAGCTATTTTTGATAGTGGACTTAAATACATTAAATGCTTCTGGTTAAAAATGAATCTAGAGATATTAGGAGTTGTATATTTTAATATTAACTAAATTGCGTTCTAATGCTTGCTAGTGTGATTTTACATGTATTTTCCCACCAGGCTCCAGCCTGTAGCAGTAGCTCAGTGTCTATGCTGCTGCAGATGAACACAGGCTACGATTCTAAAGTCGTAGTTACATGTCATGTTATTCACTACCAATGTATTTTTGGGAACTTGTAAAATTAACTGACTGCTGCGTGAACATGCCATCATTTATGTAAAGATGGCTGTCTTAGGGCTAGAAACGGGGCGCTGTCTGTACAGGGATGTAATGGCATTGAGGCCCACCACACAAGAGGGAGTTAAAGTGAAGTGCTAGAGTGCTAAAAGGGTTGATGCAATGAATGAGACTGTAAGACCCACCTGAATTAATAAGCAGGAGACACGTTATGTTCTCGTGAAACTTACATTTGACTGTTTTATTATGAATGCACACTGTTGATTTGTGACCACTTGAAAAGTTTAAATAAACTACTTCTGAATAAAACTTGTACGGTGTAAATTCAATCAAACTTTGATGAAACACTTTTACATTTAAATTTTGTTCAGACAAATGAAGTGCCACTTTTAAGGAAAGAAGAAAAACCCACAGACATATAAGTAACCATACACAGTACTGTGCAAAAGTATGGGCGCACCCAACGTTTCTTTATATTTTGCAATCAAGGTGAGACTTTCTTGGAATGTTTCTACAGTGCTCTTGATCAATAGTGCTCCCGGCTTCAGGGAGGTCTTTCAGAGTTTTTCCTTTGGATGTTGGCTGCTTTTTGTTCATTTTTATGTTGTGCATCGTATCCTTACACATCTGAGCAAATTGGACAAGTGGAGGATTAAAGAAGATGTAGGCTTATCTGCAACAGATGAACAGTATCTGAAAGTCATGTCCTAAAGAGTTTAGTAAAAAAAAAAACACACACACACACACACACACAGGCAAATCCCTGAGACAGGACCTGAGAGATGCATCTGGCCAGCTGATCCATCTGCTGTTTGCTGAAGCCTCATCAGAAATGGTCTCAGTGGAAGGGTGGCTGTCAGGAAGCCATTCTTAAGGAAGGGGAACGGGGAGAAAAGGCTGAAGTATGCCAAATTACACACAAATTATACTTAAATTTACTGGCAACGAGTCTTGTGCAGTGAATCAGAATTTGACATTTTTGGTTCAAATCATTGGGAGCGAGGTAGAGCAGTGTGTCTGCAGCCATCTGTAAAACACAGTAGAGGCTCCGTCATGGTTTAAGGCTGAGTCTCCTTCATGTGATACCATTTGGAAAGACCATCCTCGTCTGTCACAACAACCTTCTGCATGTCCTAAGTCACTACATGCATGAATCTTTTCTGAGGCCTGCCCTCTTTGCCTCCTGCTTGGCAGCTCCATATTCAACATCCTTTGTCCAATATAACTTATCTGTTCTCTGCACATGTCCAAATCATTTCATCAATCCTCTCTAACTTTGAGCTGTCCCTCTGATGTACTCATTTCTAGTTCTGTCAATCCTGGTCTCTCCAAATGAAAATCTAAACGGTCACCTCGAGGTGTGCGTATGTCAGGGCTATCATCTCCAAACTATACATCACAGCAGGTCTCCCCAGCACCTTGTAGACATTCCCTTTCATTCTTGCTCCTATCCTTCTGTGTAAAATCCCTCCTGACACTCGTCTCCACCTACTCCACCCTGCCTGATCGCTCTTCTTCACCTCTCTTCTGGACTCTCCTTTTTCTTGGATGGTTGATTACATGTATTTAAACTCATCTACCTTCACTATCACTGCTCTTTGCATGTTCACCTTTCCACCTGTCTCCCTTTCATTCACACATATGTATTCTGTCTTGCATCTACAAACCTTCATTCCTCTTCTCTCCAGAGCATACCTCCACCTCTCCAGACTCTCTTCCGCCTGCCTCCTTCTCTCACTACAGTTTATAACCATGCAGTAAAAGCATAACTGGATAGAAAAAAAACGTGCTGGAACACTATTAGTCAATGATTGGCCTCCACAGAGCCTGAAACTCAGTGTTATTGAAGCAGTGTGGGATCATCTTAACAGAGAATGGAATAAAAGGCAGCCATTACCCAAAGAAGAGCTTTGCATGTCCTTCAAGAGTCCTGGAGAACTATTCCTGAAGACTAATTAAAGAAATTGGAGGAAAACTTGCCTAAGTGTGTTCAGCCTGTGCTGGAAAATTAAAGGTGGTCATACCAAATACTGACTTTCGAGCTTGTGAAAATTGCACAAACTCTGCTTTTACCTTAAATACACTGCATTTCCATTCATGTTTTCACATATTTTAAAGAGTCGCTGCACCTATTTCCCATTTTCCTGACAAAATATAAAGAAATGAGGGATGGTTCAAGAGATTTGCACAATAGTCCATATTCATTCATTTAGCATCATATAGCTTTATCATATAGCATCATAGGACCATTCTTACGGTGACACACCCTCTAAGGGGCACAGGACAGGGTATGGCATCATCTACCTCAATGCAGGTGTCTATGTAAGGGTCCAGCAGCACCATGTTTGGGAATGCTTTGTTAATCTTTCTCTCACTGACCAGGTATATCTGGCCAGCGACTGAGGAGCAGCCACAGAAGAACTTTGTGTTCAGACATTCCTCCTCTAACACTGTCCACTCATCTGTCTCCATGTCAAAACGAAGGGCTTGGCCACCAAACAGGTAGAGGGCACTGTTGAGCTCCGTGGCAACCAGGTCATATCTAAAGAAGAATTAAAAAAAAAAAAAAACTATTAACCTTTCTGTTTAATTGTCAACTAATCATCTTGGATCCTTCATTTTGAAATCGCAAACTTAATAAGAATGTAAATTTGACAGTATCAGAAAGATGAGCTGAAAATTCACTCACCGTGGAAATGGAGAATAGGAGACCACATCCCACTGATCCTCCTTCACCGCATACCTCTGAATTCCACCATAAACCTCGCCGTTTTCATCCAGGCCGCACGCCACGTAGATACACGACCCCAGAGCAGCAGTGGCTGCCCTCTCTACGGCCCTCACCATGGGGCTAACGCCCTCCCAACCTTCCTCTGACCCAATTACCAGCCTTTCTACATCATCCACGAGACCTTCATCCATACTCCCCCCCAGGACATACAGTATGGAATTGAGCCCTATGGAGCAGTGGCTGTGTCTGGACTTCTGCAGGGCTGGCCCATCCACCCAACGCTGGTTTCCACATTCGTATATCCGGACCCAATCCACACTAAACCACAGAACATCCCGGAAGTAGCCACCTGTCACAACCACATCGTCTCCTAAATGTTGAGAAAGGAAATAAATAAAAAGATCTGTGAAAATTTTATGTTCAATATTCATGTAAGATAATAAAAACAAATTTAAGATTTAAAATACTTCTTTTACACATTAAAAATATAAGAACGCATCTAACTTTTCACTTTTTTGCCAGTTTGATCATTATATCATCTTCATTGCCAAAAACACCAACTTCATTATGCATCCATTACCCACTGCAGCCACAGAGTACTGTGTGAGGTTCTTCCTCTGCAGGGGTGCACAGCTCTGCCATCTACCACTCATTGGGTGATACTGGTACAGCGCCTGTTCTTCCTGATCATGAGGCCCACCCAGCACGAACAGGGTCTCTCTGGCCCTGGTCCTCCTCATTGACCTGCCCACTGACCAAGATGCTGGGAAATGTTCATTGAGCTTTATGATGAGCCTGGCTCTGGGGTCAGAGCTTTTCATTCTGGTCAAGAGCTCAGTGATAAAAGGCAAGGAGAGAGACTCAGGCCTCACCAGCTCAATGAGCTCCAGGAAATATTCTTCTCGCTTAGGGTCAAATGACACCCAGCGCAGCACTGCCTCGAGAGCCAGATCGTCTTTATGGATGGTTAGGTCATCACTGGCAAGGAGATCTGCTATTGACTCTTTTGAGAGTGATAGAAAATCTTCTTCAGCTGAAATAGCGGCGAAGTGAGTGAGCACCACCTGTCGTGCTGCGGTATAGAGCTGTGTGCAACCCAGCTGCCAGGCGTAGGCCATCATCCCCAAACAGTTGCTGAGGTGCAGCTCACGCTCCAGGAACTTACAGCACAGCAGCCTGGCTCGCTCCAGCTGTAAATAGTCAGACGTCTCGAGGATGCCCGTAACATTTTCTCTGTCCAAAGATAGGCTGCATGTTGTGGTATATTCCATCAAAGTCCTGAAATGCGGCAGACTCACGCATTTAATCTCTACCTGCCTTTTTCTGCTCTCCAAACCACAGCCAAAGAATAGAGCCCTGAAATAAGGGCTCTGGAGGGCCAGACGTTGACGGTTGACATAAAAAATCTCTCCTTCTACTTGTAGTCTAGCATCAGGTGTTATATCAGCTTCAGAGGCCTTCACGTGTGAAGCAGATTCATCCTCTTCCACTTTATGTATTTGTTCTGATAGAAGTGTCAATTCAAAGCTCTGCAGTTTCAGCTCATGGTCACCTCTGTCAGCCATGTCACAACAAACAGCCACCCCCACCTCCTGTCTTCTGCATGGCTCCTCGTCCTCTGCTTTACAACACACCAGCTGGTGGTATTAATAGACTTTCGCCCTCGACTGACTGCTGGCGAAACACAGCAAAGAAAAAGGAGGTCAGTTCAAAAAGTAGATTCTGATTATAAAACTCGGATGCCTCTGATATTATATTATATTATAAAAACTAACTCACGATACCATCCGTATTACATTAAAGCCAACAATAAATCACGAAGAGTCAATTTTTTAAAAAGCAGTGACGTCAACTAAAGGCGCTCGGTGTTTTGATTGGTGGAACATTCTTGAGGTCGAAGTTTCACTTCCGTGTCACGCAGCTAACATGGCGGTTCGTACATTCAAATACTTTTCTACCTTTACACCCTTTAACATTATCAGCTATGCTGTTGGCCCATGAGCGTGTATTTCAGCCGTAAGCCGAAATGTAAAACTGCAATTTATTAGTAATATATGGTGTTTTTGTTGTACCACGTTAGCTAATATGGCTAGCCTAGCTAAACTGTGCTCATGCTCAGCTGGTGTTTGTGTGCGCGGTTAGCACACATGCGACTCACAGAACGGCGTGTTTTTTGTTTCTTTGTGCAGGATAAAGACAAAAAGAAAAAGGAGAGCATCTTCGACTTGTCCAAATACATCGATAAGCCGATTCGTGTAAAGTTTCAAGGAGGACGAGAAGGTAGGTGGATTAGTTGTGATAACAAGCTAACAGTTAAGCAGCCCTGCGGGATTTGTTGTGCTTGTTTCCAGCTAATGGAGACTTTACGACATGTGTTTGTTTCCTTCTCAGCCAGCGGTGTCCTTAAAGGATTTGATCCTCTGCTGAACCTGGTGCTGGACGGCACAATTGAATATATGCGCGGTAAGTGTGTGCAAAGTCTCACAGTTTGTAACTGTATACCTTAAAGTCCAGACTAACCAAGGGGGGAAATGGATTTGGATCACATAAGACTTGCGCCAGCACTGAAAAGTGTTAGGCTTTTCCTTTAACCTGAACCCAAATGAATCATTTGCAACACTGAAGCAGTGCCCGTCAGACTAAGGTTGTGCTGCGATCACATCTACTGATGAAAGGATGAGCTATGACTACTGTAACCTTCACTCACATTGAGGAGTTTCCATGCTAAAGTCATGTCAGAGTGTGGCTGGAAGAGTGAGCCCAGCGCTGAGCGTGTTGTGTATGCATGAAATGGGCCGACTCAATGATTTTGGTGCGCCTCTGTTTAGACACACTTTATGTATAATTTACAGCTTAAAGTTTAGTTGTTGTTTTTTTGTTTTGTTTTTTAACTTAAACTGGGCCTTGGTGCAACACCTCATTTTAGTCTGAAGTAGCTGATTAACCCCTCTCCAGCAGGTGGGTGGAGCTCCTGTGCCTGAGATAACTATATCAGGGATATACCTCCTCAGCAACAGTGAATTTAGGGTAGAAAAAAAAAAAAAACAAAGTAGCTCATAGGAATTACTTGATCACAGGTGTGGCTTATTGTTAAAACCATGTCTGTATTTAAACATATCATACACCATCAACTGCTGTTGTAGAAAATGTGACACTTACTTGTGTGCTCCTGCAACTCTTGTGTTTAGATCCAGATGACCAGCTGAAGCTGACAGAAGACACCAGGCAGCTGGGACTGGTGGTCTGTAGAGGAACCTCTGTAGTGCTGATCTGTCCTCAGGATGGCATGGAAGCCATACCAAACCCATTCATACAGCAGCAGGATGGCTAACACTCAAGCTCTTCCCTGCTAACTTACACATACATGTACATGGTTGAATATTTAGTTGTTTCTTTTATTTAGTTTATTTTTCCTTAGTTTTTATTTTGTTTTAATAATAATGGTAATTATTAATGGAGCAAAGCCGATTTAGTTAAGCAGCAAAACGACGTTTGAATGCACTTCACTTGTATTTCAGTCTGATGTGCAAAATTGTAAAGATTTGCGTTGTAAAGAGCCCATAAATGTGGGATGTGTAAACAATGCCATTTTCTTTTTATCCAGAATAAGTGAACTTTTTACTATTCTTTGTTGTTTTGATAAGAAAATAAAGTGAAAATGTAATTATGCTGAGTTTTGGAGGTTTTGATCTACTTCTCTGGCTGCACATTGAGGATCTTCACATTCAGAATTACATTACAGTTGTGAAAACGGTGACTTTAAATTTGACTTACAGATTCCTGAAAATGTAGTTTAACACCAGCGTCACTCCGCTACTCTTGTGAGTTAAATATGGTTCTTTTCTTTCTTTTTTCTTTTTAATCGTACAGTGAGTTTCACGTCTTCCTCTACGGCACAGGTTCTCTGGCATTCCACATTTCAGAAAAAAAAGAAGACACACCCCACAACTTGTTGTTTTTAATCATTCAGTAAAACCAAGCAAAGAGTTTGAGACACAGGCTAGCATGATTGCATCAGCAATCTCGTGTTTATTGTTCCTAAAAACTCATTTATTGAAGTGAATTCCTGCTTTATTTTTCTTCTTGTCATCTAGACTCAAATTCTATGGCGCTCTCCATATTTTTTTTTAACCGGCTTAGCATCACTGCTTGCTGTCCAGCTTGGCCAGCAAAAACATAAGTCAAGACGCTTAACCCTTTCGCACATAGTGGTCACTACAGTGGACAGCTATTCAAAGGCTGTTTTCTTTTATCTGTGTCAGTGTTGATGGTATACTTGCACATAAACCACTACATTGGACACTGATGTGACACCCTGCCACCCACTGGTCGTTTAATGTTACTATAGATGTATGACGTGTTTCAAAAAGAAAGAGCATCTTAGATCTTATTTCTCAGAAATAAAGATGGACAGGTTCACCAATTGACACCTCCAGAAATCACTGTGAACAGAGTTCACTGTGTCATCCACAAATGCACATTAAAGAAAAGAAGAAATCTGAAGAAAAAGCCACATGTGAACACGAGCCAGAAACATCACGGTCTTCTCTGGCGAACAACTCATTTAAAATGGAGTGAGGTGGAAGTGTAATAGAAATTAAATTTAGGATTCTTATTTGAAAACATGGACTAAAGACGAGAGAGTCTACCTGGCTTCTTGTTGTCAGCACCAAGTTCAAAAGCCTCCATCTCTGATGTTTCGGAGGTGTGTTAGTGTCTGTGGAAATGTACTGAAAGGCAGATGCAGGTGTTAGACCCATTCAATGGAGTATTTTTTTCAGGGAAAGACTTGCATACTTCAGCAATATAATGCTAAAACACATACTGCATGTATTACAACAGCATCAGACAGCGTGCTGATCAATCTGCAGTCCACTTTCACCAACTGGAAACATCTGAAGCACCATGAAATAAAAAAAAAAATACAACAAACAAGGCTAGAGCTGATTCACAGAGAGTGGTCATTAAACAACGGCTTAACAGGCTGTAAGCACCTGACAGAAGTCTCATCCACCTTCTGGTTGTATTCAGTGGCCCGTGTTAGCGATCAGTTAACACACTACTGAAGTTGTCATTCGTGATCTTAAAGTTTTGAAAGGAATGCTGGGAGTGTCTGTTGTGTGTGAGAAGATAAACCACTCAAGCCTATATACACACCAACAAAGAGGCTGCTGTGGCATTGAATAGTTTGGGAAGTGCTTTAGCAGGGCGGAGGAATAATCTAAGTTTGCTTCTCAAGCTTTATAGGGAATTTTGTCAAAACTAGACCCATGTGTTTTGAATTTAGAGACTACTTTTACTGTTCAAATAATTACAGAGAAGTTAAACTGTGTTTTTAGGTATGGAACTATGAATAAAGCTTTAAATACACTTTAATCTTGTGCCATCTTCTCTCCTACCATTAACTTTGATGCTAGAGGTCAGGAAAGTCACAGGTTGGAGAAGGTTTGTCGGGTTGTTGGAAGTGCAGAACTTGTAGGCAGGAATAAAAAGGCAGAATTGAAGGAGGCTTGGCCCCTCCTTCTATTGCTCAGTCACTGTGTCAGTGGAGCACTGACAAGCACCACCTAAAAGCACTGAGCCGCTCTGGAGATTTTCGTGCCATTTTACATCATTGCTTTGTTCCAATTTGCTGTAATGAAGGATGTGTGTTTGTTATTTACCCGGAGACTGTGGAAGCTATGAGGTAACAGCAGAAACACCTGTGCACACCGGGGTGTAACCAAAGGGATCAACAAGGATGGAAGGAGGGTCGGTCGGAGATTTGTGAAGGCTTACCGACTTTTAAAGGCAAACAGAAAAGGTGAGTTACCTGCGGGACGGGAGAAAAGGCACGCCTCCTGGCACAAGGAACAAATAGTGGACCTCTTGGTCTCCTCACCTGTTCTTGATGGGAACGTCGCGATGTCGTAAATGTCAGTGTTGAGAGCAATAGATGAACAGGTGAGCGAGTCTACCTCAGAACATAAAGCCTGCTTTGTTTAACGCTCCGCGGTGTGAGACGTACCCAGAGACGCTGTGTGTAGTTTATCTGCAAAGATTTAGGGACGTTTTCTTGTCTTCACTGTGACCTTTTCCCACATCTGATTTGTGATTGCCAAGCAACATGGCCTCCTCGTTTTATTTTACGCACTCCTCAGTCAGCGCCGCCGGGTAGTAGCTTTTTTTTGTAGTTTTGAATAGCTTGATAATGCTCACCTGTGTGTGTGTGTGTGTGTGTGTGTGTGTGTGTGTGTGTGTGTGTGTGTGTGTGTGTGTGTGTGTGTGTGTGTGGGAGAGAGAGAGAGAGAGATGTGGAGCTAAAAGAGGACACACACACACACATGAGATATCAGTGGAAAGGATGTCCTCTATTGAGCACACCAGGACTTAGTAGGGTCGTTCAAATACCGTATATCTTCCTTTAGTAGCCCGGGCGCTTATTAAAAAAAATTATCCAGCCCGCCCAGCGTTTAAAAGACACCGGCGGTTGTTGGAGACCGGCTCTTATTCCCTTCTCAGACAGAATTGTCACGGAAGTGAGAGGGAAAGACCCAGGCGCGGTTTTTAGACTGAGGTGAAATGACAGTGCGTTTACTTACAGTGCTCCAAAACGTATTCCAACAGTTCGCAAATAATGCAGTTTCCAATTGTGCTCCTCCTTTGCTCACAAGAGTGTCTCCTTGTCTGTGGTAGCCCAGTGCACGCATGTTGCTCCCCGAAACTCCTCTCTGCCCGACTCTCCTCAAGAGGAAGTAAAAGACCAGAAAATCACAGTTAGCAGGTTCGCTAGCCGACAGTTCCTGTTCAGTGTAATAATCCCACTTCGACGGTCGCTGCATCCAGCTTAAATGCAGCTGGTCGTAGATGACGGCTGATTGGAAACAGCTGGCCGAGTGATGAGACACGGGAGGACCGACGACAGCACGGAGGGACTTACGGATCGAAGGTTGCTACTATTGGAGACCGGCGTCTATTTGTCGTGACATGTTTTCAAACCGGCGTTTATTAGAAACCGGCGTTTAAAAGAGACAGGCTACTAATGGAAGATATATGGTAAGTCAAAAGATATCGAGCAAAAACAAATGTTCATTACAGAGAGCATAAATAAATAAGCTGGGTCTAAGGAGGATATATGCCTCAGATATCTCAGAACTCATTCCTTTCTCTGCCATGCCAATACTGTTATTTAGGAAACTGTATTCAGGAATACTACACTAATCATAAAAGTGGCTGTTGTTAATTAAAATCACATTCTCTGGCTTTCTTATTGTTTCCCTATCTCATGTCCTACTAAATCCAGTGACACGTAGCACTTTTTTTTTTTCCACTTAGGCTTGAATCATTTTGTCTGTGAGGCATTATGTCGCTGGAGACTGTCGACGGTGAGTTGTGACGGCGGTGCTGTGAATCCAACATGGAAGCGCAGAAGGATGAAGGCCGAGGGCCGTGGTCATCTTCGGGAGCGCCTCCCACTCCCTCCAGCTCTGTCTGCTACAGGAGCGGTCTCATACTCTTCCTGCTCTTCTTCCTTATTATTGGCATCTTTGTTGGTTTGGTTATAGGTGAGCCTGCACATGAATATTTGGGTGTAATGTTTGGTGACTCATTTAGGGGTATCAGACTTGCCCCCTGGCCCCGCCTTGGTGGCACCTCTGTTTGGCAGACTGGTTGTATCTAACTGACCTTGTTTGACGCACTTGATTTAGACTATGTAAAGCCATAGAGTGGTTTTTAAACCGTTTAAAGATTTCATTACACATGCAATCATTTCCTGATAACTATTTCTCCTCCTTTACCCTCAGCGTACCTTGTGCAGGAGCAGCATCATTTCATGGAGACAGTGGAGCTAAGAGGTCTGAAGTACGATGCCGCGCTGCAGGATAAGAGCTCTGGTTTCTCCATAGTACTATCCTCAGTCTTAAAGTCCAGGGTTAGTGCTGATTCCCAAAACAATGAGAGCGCAAGATAATTTAAAAGGTGTTCAACTGTTACTAATTCTCACCTTTCAGGTTAAAAATGTCTTCACCGCCTCATCTATAACACATCACTTTGTTGATTGCAGTGTTGTTGCCTATGGGTAAGCACTGAGTCGTTTATTCAAGACATAAAGGGCATCTAGAGGATGTAAGATGGAACATTGTCAGTTTTATTTTCGCCTTCCTAGTAACATTAATGGAGATGTGATGGCAACGCTTCGACTGGTCTTCAGGGTGTCCAAGATCCAGCAGTATTCAGAAAACTTTGTTCAGGACTTGCTGAGTGCAGGGCTCAGCTCATCAATGCATGGGAAACCGCTAGATGTGCCTGAGTTTGGACGGATCAGCGCTATCATCCTGCTGGGTAGTTAAGCTACATTGTCACCACTCGTCTGTCTGTTTCACAAGAGTCTATATGTTTATTGGGAGTGACAAAGATGTGCGCAGTGGTTTAGTACACGGTCTGAGAGCTCCCAGGCCTCGTGGAGCTAATGTTTTCTCCTTCTTTATAGGAGCCAGTGGAAAGTCATTTTATGCTATTGGAGACAGTATGATAGGTAAGTTACACACACGTGCATTTATTTATTTATGCCAAATAATAATAAGTAATTGAGTGATGTAAATTTTTACAGTAATGTACTGCCATCTGGATGACAATAAATTACTGTAAAAGTACTTACAGGAAATTACAGATGAAATTACAGCAGTAAAGTTACTGTAAATTAAATTTACAGTTAAAACAGTAAATAATGTGTTTGTAAGTTGTTGGTAAGCTGCCGCAACTTTCTTATTTATAGTTATTATTTTAAAACTATAGTTTTAAAATAAAATAAAATAAAAAAATATATATATATTTTTTTTTAATTTATGGGTATATGCTGTATATTTCATTTTTACTGTTAGAGGATACAAATACTTTTTAAATTTATAGCAGTGGAAATGTAGTTTATTACTTACATCTTTATTTGTACAATTCAATTCAATTTTATTTATACAGCACCAAATCACAACAGTCGCCTCAAGGCGCTTTACATTGTAAAGTAGACCCTACAATAATACATACAGTGGAAAACCCAACAATCATATGAGCCCTATGAGCAAGAACTTTGGCAACAGTGGGAAGGAAAAACTCCCTTTTAACATGAAGAAACATCCGGCAGAACCAGGCTCAGGGAGGGGCGGGGCCATCTGCTGCGACCGGTTGGGGTGAAAGCAGGAAGACAGGATAAAAGACATGCTATGGAAGAGAGCCAGAGATTAATAACAAGTATGGTTGAATGCAGAGAGATCTATTAACAAGAAGAATGTACATCAGCCAAACACTATATCTGACTTCCATCACCTCAAAAAAAAATTCCTTTTCATTCCTTTTATTATTAGCCAAGCTAAAATCAAATGTTGGCACTTCCATCTGGTATAAATGGATTTGCCGCACAGACATCCATTCATTCATTATCCTGTTAAATCGTGCATCACGTACACCAAAGTCTCAGCTTTTAAGGAGCCCAAAATCAACCTTTGTGTTCTGAAACAGTCCAGTTTTCAGCTTATCCAACAGGTTCTTAACGTGGTAATTTATCTATAGAAGTGACCATTGTAACTTTAAAGTCACCAGTTTTGCAAAACCTCTAATATCTACTGTTGTTGTTATTTATTCATTTATTTTATGCATTTTGAAAGTTTTTTTTTTCTTTCTTTCTCATCTGGGCTCTCCAGCCAGCTGTCCTGACAACACTTTCAGCTGTGACAACGGAGAATGTGTCACTAAATTAAACCCAGAGTGTGACTTCGTCCCAGACTGCGCAGATGGATCTGATGAAGCTCGCTGTGGTGAATGACTCCTCAAACTACACAAGACATAGCTATGCACAGTAGCTCCATTATTCCTTTTGTTATTAATAAGTGTGCATTGTTACCACAGACCTTAGCAGAATATACTGGGACATATCTGACTAGTTTTTCTTGACCCAACCTACAGCCTGCGGTACGCGTCCTGCCATGGGGAGTCGGGTGGTGGGTGGTGAGGACGCACGACAAGGGGAGCTGCCATGGCAGGTCAGTCTGAGGTTCCATGGGCGGCACATCTGTGGAGCCACCATCATCAATGCACGCTGGATTGTCAGTGCAGCACACTGCTTTGAGAGGTAGCTCTAATTTCAATCCATTTAAACAGCAGTTCAATATTGTATTTTTGCTTGGTAATCAACTTATTGGTTTACAAAAGTACAGCATTGTTGTATTTACTGTTTACAGTACTTGATTGAAGTATTTGCATGTTTTGTTTTTCCATGCTATTTTGGAGGTAAATATTGTACTTTGTTCTTCGTGCTATTTATTTTAAAGCTTTAACCACATATTGTTTTTCACATTTGAAAATGAAAAATTTGAAAATTATTTTCATTTTTTTTCTATTTTTGATCAAATATTCTCGTTTTTGAAAAAAAAAAAAACCTAGAAAAACTCTTTTGAAACAACAATCACATTTCCTGAATATACACCATAATTTATGATGGCCCTCTTCTGGTTTTAGGGTCAATAACCCCAAAGAATGGACAGCCCTGGTTGGGGCAACACTGGTGAGCGGTGAGGAGCCAGAGTCCAGAACGATTAATATCAAGTCCATAACAGTGTCTTCAGACTACAACCCCATGACCACGGACAACGATGTAACTGTGTTGGAGCTGGAGACCCCTCTCACGTTCAGCTCTTACATCCAGCCTGTCTGCATACCCTCCCCATCTCATGTTTTTGCACCTGGTCAGAGCTGCATTGTGTCCGGATGGGGCGCTGTACACCAGTTTAGCTGTGAGTCATTATTATTTGTCATTATTTGATCATTATTTCACACACCTAGATCAAAATACAATATTGCATTTTTAAAAGAAAATCCCAAAAACGTGTTCTTGAAAGCTGTCGTCTTGTCATTTAAAAATACGACTGAATGTTGAAATATGAAAATTGGGAGTAATCAATGTGTCGCGTGTTCTTCTGTCATGCAGTCACACTGCCTTCCACGCTGCAGAAAGCTGTGGTGAAAGTTATCGACTCCAAGGTGTGCAACAAGTCATCTGTGTACAGAGGTGCTATCACTCAAAACATGATGTGTGCTGGATTCCTGCAGGGCAAAGTGGACTCGTGTCAGGTTAGTGGTGTGTCCGCAGTTCACACAGGATGAGCTATAATGGTACAATTTCTGAAAATGTGTTTTTTGAGGGGGGCATCTCTATACATACACTCTTGATCTGGTCATGTATTTTTTCCTTGAAGGTGTGAGGAGTGCTCAAAATATTAACACTGTTCTCACCTTAAAAATAGAGACCTACAAGCCATCTGTTCATCTCAGTATAACCGCGTGCTGTTAACTATACAGTGAGAAAACAAGGTATAAGTCCTCACGAAAAGCTCAGTCTTATCCACTTAATTTATGCAACATAAGAGTTTTTTATGTGACACATTTTGGAAAAACTAACACCTGGACATTATTGTTTCAAGATTTAAAGCAATAACTATGAACTGCAGCAGCTCACATTTGACATTTTTACATGTCATTCTCCTTCTCTGTAGTGTTGTCTCCCTAATAAAGATAATATGCACTTAGAAATACCTCCCAGTAGGTTAGTGAGTTTCAAGGTTCAGAGCTGATCCATAAAATTGTGGTAATCAGGCTAATGGTGCTAACATCCTGACCAACCAAAATGGATTACCTGATGCTGAATAGTTGAAAATGACCAAAAATGACACTTTTCAGAGTATCGTCAGCTCCTGAAATAGAAGATAAGAGCTCATGTGTGTCATGCGCAGGGTGACTCTGGAGGACCTCTGGTGTGTGAGGGGGCCCCGGGAAGATTCTTCCTGGCCGGGATAGTGAGCTGGGGTGTGGGCTGTGCTCAGGTCAACAGACCTGGGGTTTATTCCCGTGTTACTAGGCTCCGTAACTGGATTCTAAGCCAGGCCGATCCCAACTCGGTTCACGATTATGGCCAGCGTGTTCCCACAGTGTGTGTTTCTGTGACAGAGGTTAATACTCCACCAGCACCCAGGACATCATCCGTGAATGTGTCGTCTGCAGCAGCACTACCACTGTCTGGTAATGTCAGCCTGAAAGCTCCTTAATTTTATGGGCTTTATCAGTTACCAAGAAAAAAAGGAATGAATACCTTCACTATAGCTACAATATTATTAATTTATTTAATCTCTCCATATTTTTTCCAGCCTCGAATTGCAGTGGAAACTTTAAGTGTAGTTCCACTTCCTGCATCAGCAAGGTCAACCCAGAGTGTGACAGAGTCCCAGACTGTCCCAATGGGGCAGATGAAAGAAACTGTGGTAAACTTAAAATGCATGAAGGACGGCATATGAGGAATTTAAGGGTCATTCTTCTTAATCGTAAGTTTTTTGTTTTGTTTTTAGATTGCGGTGTGCGCCCTGCACTGGGATCCCATAGGATTGTGGGCGGAGTCACAGCTCGGAGGGGAGAGTGGCCTTGGATCGGGAGTCTTCAGTACCAGAGACTTCACAGATGTGGTGCCACGCTTATTCACAATAGATGGTTACTGACTGCAGCACACTGCTTCAAAAGGTATTTTATACATTTATATCAAAACTCCTTCACTGAAAGGTCAGGAATCATTCTAATATTAATAACTTACATTTATAGTGATTCTACTCCCAATAACTGGGCTGTGAGCCTGGGATCTGTGCTGCGATCTGGGGTCGGAGCCCTGGTCGTTCCCATCCAGAGGGTAATCATCCACCCGGCCTTTAATGGCACCAACATGGACCACGACGTGGCTTTGCTGGAGCTGGCGGTCCCAGCCCCAATGTCTTACACCATCCAGTCTGTCTGTCTTCCATCACCAGTACACCGCTTCTTGAAGAGCGCAGAGTGCTACATCACAGGGTGGGGATCCATGAGAGAGGGAGGTGAGAGATGAACCCATATACTGAAACTGCATGTTCTTTTCAAGATCAGCAAGAAGGTGAAAAAACAACATGTCCTCCATGTGGAACTTTTGAGATCACTCAAAAAAAATACGAGTAAATGTCTTTACTAAGAAATAAATACAGGGAAGCATGAGAGGTGAAATAATGTTCACATTATTGTGTTACTGAAGATTTAGGACAAAATACTTGACTTAACTCAGTCTTCAGAGGTAAGTAGAAAAGCAGCCATAGCGCCGTGATCCATGGGCTGTATGGCCTTTCACAGGTGAACGTGATATGAATTTATCAGCTTTATCGGCTTAGGCTCTGACTTATCTACCTCTGGAAGTCCTGCTGTTAAAGCAGAACATTGATATGGATAGAATTTTGTTTGTTGGTTTCCACAGCAACAAAAAAAAATGGTACTCCGGTGTTGCAATCAGACCTAGTCTGTGTGAACATGTATAATGCTCTCATATATTTGTTCATTGCCTTAGGCTCGTTGACCAACCTGCTGCAGAAAGCTGCAGTGAACGTCGTTGACCAGACAGAGTGCCAGCAAGCATATGGTAACGTTCTGACTTCAAACATGATGTGTGCGGGATTCATGGCGGGAGGTCGAGACACCTGCTTGGTAAGATGTTCGCCGCAGACTTCTGCACACTGTTTTACAATCATTAAAAAGTTCCTATCCTGGAAACTTGGTCAGGGTGGTGCATCGCTGGCAGCAAGTAGTGCTCAGAGGCTGGAGCAAATATGACTGTGGTAACGGCTTTTTTACAGTGAATGGTTAACCAGGCCATCAAAGCAAACAGCAAAGTAAACCTTGATCTGGTTCGCCTTCGGAAAAAGCAAAGGCTGACGTATAAATTATGGTTTAAAAACAAGAATCAGATGTAAGAGGGAAAAAAACTAAAATACATCTAGAAAATGTGACCACCTCCCAAACATACACCGATCTGATGGAAAATGTACGCTTTCTTTCTCAAAGAAATGCAGGCCACCCCTTTGCACCCTCTCCCTAATCTTCTTATGTAACAAAACCCACATGCATTCCTGTTTCGGTCAGAGCACCTGGCTCAGCAGCAGACTGTGACATTCTCTTTGTACCTGCTGTCCTTTTTACTCCCATACTCATCTTCAGTTGGCTATTCTCCTCTTATAAATGCACTAAAGTTATTTAAATTCCAAATGAAACTGTTGATCTGTGATTTTCTTTTCCTTTTTTGGATATTGTAGGGAGACTCTGGTGGGCCGCTGACTTGTCGTCGGCCCTCAGGTCAGTGGTTTATCGCTGGAGTAACCAGCTGGGGACATGGATGTGGCCGAGTCGGTTTCCCAGGAGTTTACACTCGTGTGACATCAATCAGGAGTTGGATATCCACATACCTACCGTTCTGATGAAGGAAGCAACAAACACTGTCAAACGTCGCAGCAGAACTGAGGTCATGCTAAAAAGCCACACACAAATAGTCAGTGTACACAGTACTGACCTTTGTGACCATGGGTGCTGTCGGTAGTGCTGTGCTTTTACCTGAACTGATCTTATTTCCTCATGAACTGAGGAAACAATCCTGAACTGTGGCTTACAAACATTCAGCTAGCGCGGATCATTTGGAGTATTTATTACAGTTATTTATTTTCATGGATGGTAAACACACTGCACTTGGCCTTGTGTATTTTGTGTGGAGTACATGGGGTTCATTTCTGGGTAACTTTCATTGTCTTGTGATCTGTTTTTGGGGAAAATCTACTTTGTACAAAATCTGTGACGTGCAACTCAGTATCGTTCTGTTGGTAGATATTCGCTCTTTTGATCGGAAACACAAGCGAATATGTGACTGATGAGATTTATTGTTTTTTCTTGGGTGAGAAAAAAAAAATCACTCATTGCAGATGACGTTCACAGAGCGTTTCTGGCTCCCTACACAAACTCAGGAGGTGGTTCCCAGACGTCTAACAAACCACACGCACACGAAGCTGAGAAAGGTGCAGTACCCCGTCTAGGGCGAGGGAGACCCCGCTGAAACAAACCCACTACTGTGGAGGGCAGCAGATAGAGTGACAACCAGAAAACATGTCAGACAAAACAGGGTTGTTCTCCAGGTGTACTTTGATATAGGTCTGTTTGAAGGCTTGTAAATGTCAAATTCATGCTGGTGAAAACACCAAATTTCTCTTCAATTCTTCCTGATGATGTTTAAGCGCTCCAGTTGCACTGCTCATTTTGCAGGTGTCACTATTTAGTCTCTAAGCACAATCATGTGGCAAAGAAACAGTACAAGCAGAATCTCTAGTGACTGAGAGAAGTACTGTTTAGTTATTGGTATTACAGGCACAAGAAGCATTCGATGGACAGGGAGATGAGTCACAATAAGTAAGTTGTGCCTATAGAGCCAAACTGCATCAAGATCATTTGTTCCAAACCGCTTCTGGAGTCCTTTTAGCAGCACGGCCTCCTGTCACGGGGCCAGCATACACTTTAAAACACATTCACACTTAAGCGGGCAATTTAGCGTTTCCAATATGGCAAGAACACGCAGAAGATGAGTTATTACATTTCTAACATAAAACACACAATTTAACATTGGTAGTGAACTGTTCAAAATAAAAATTATTCACAGAGACACCATTATGGCTGCAGTCCACAGGCTCTGCTCTGCCTGTCTGAGGTATTGTGACAGATATTCCGCCGCTGCCGTAGCAATACTTGTGCACAGCTTGGGACCTCCTGCAGAGCATTGGTCCTCGCTGTATGCAGCGGCCAGAAGAAGGGAAAGACGAAGAGATCGGAATTCACATGCGAGCTCTTTCTCTCTGCAGTCTGGAGTTGTACGTTTTAGACACGGTGTTCCAGGCGTCCATATACCGGTCCATACACATGGCGATACATTTCTGTTTCGCACAAAGCAAAAAAAAAAAAAAAAAAGGAAAAAAACCAAAAAAAAACCCAAAAAAAAAAAAAAAAACAAAAAATAAACAAAAAAAAAAAAAAAAAAAAAAAAATTTTATAT
>VURO01048953.1:0-12671 GCA_015108175.1 Pelvicachromis taeniatus
CGAACGTTTTCGGAGATGTCGGTTACCCATCAGCTCGATCGCGGACCGCGGGGGGGTTGAAAACGATGTACGGGGAGTCCACTATTTTCGCCGGCTCTAGTGGACCTTGACAACCCGCTCAGTGATCGAGCTGGTGGGAAACAGATGCGTCCGAAAACGTTTGGGGCACGTTTGCAAATATGTGATGTCTTGATAACCCGAGCAGATATTTGAAGTTTAGACAGCTACATTCTCGCCTGAAAATATGTTAAAAGTTTATTTTGTGACACAGAAACAGTAATAAGAGTACTATTAAAACGAAGCAGCTGCCGCCATTGTTGAAAACTGGAATTTGCTGGGCCGCGCTATGAATTCTGGGAATGAAGGATACCCCGACCTGTGACGTAACCGGTCTACAAATGCGGCCTCCGAAGGATGCAGCGCTTTTGAACTTTTGCGAGATCCCGCAAAAGTTTTGCGGGATCTCAAGTTTTGCCAAAGTTTTGCAAGATCTCGCAAAAGTTCATCTTAATTTTTTTTTCTCCCATGTCCCTTGCGGGGCTCCTTAGTTTCCTATTCCTGACAGTGTTTATGGGTTTTAATCTGCACCTCCTCTGTCAGAGTAGTTTTAAATGAAAAAGCCATCAAATGGGAAAACACAAGTGTCGTTTATTGTGAAGTAGTCACATGAGATACAGTGTGTAGAATTTATTAGTATGGTTAGCAAGCAATACAGAGAAGACAATGACACTTTTCACTCTTTCTACTGCTTTTTCTTGTTCACTGGGCCTATTGGCCATTTTAATTTTAATTTTAAGTGGTCTATTTATAACAAAGGGAAAACATCTATTATTTAGGCAGTCACAGAGCTGTCTAATAGTTGTGCGTATGTGGTCTGAATGCCTATCTGCCTATCTAATATCTCATGCTGTTCTTCTTGTACACGCTTTCTCATTCCCAGTTTTCTTCTATCATTATTTTTGAACAGCAAAGATTTTTCCTGACACGCCTCCCGTTAAAGTCAAATTTGGGTAGTTTTTCTATGATTGTAGATGCTCACCCTTTGATGCAAACAGTTGCAATATTTATCTGCAGATTCTGTGTTGAAATATTGAAGTTGAGACTTCGTTTTGCGCTGGACTGTCTACATGTGGACTGAATCTGAATTTTGGGCAGACAATTCTGGACAAATTAGCAATTGTTTATAATTTTTATGATTTTATTTTTCAGATCCTGTATTGGCAAGATTTATTTCAAATTATTTGAAAAGCTTTTAAAATTGCTCACCAGTCTCATAAACATCACCAACCTTTACTCTAAGTGCCTTAAATATCTTAGCAGGATAAGAGCACACCACTCAGGTACTTAAATGTTAGAGATTTAAATAAGACAGCTTCCATCTGTCATTCTCTAGGGAGGCTCTATCAGTGTTGTGAATTTTAATCAGTGACAAATTTTGGTGTGTACTTACTTTTTGACTTCTACTTGTTTTAAAATAAAATAAAAAATACATTACAACAATGAGAGAAAACCAACAACGTCCGCACTTCAGCATGCTTACTTTTTCACATGACTGTATTTTTAGAAGAGACTCAGTGTACAGTAGACCGTATCTGAGCCTATGCAGCTGAATTTGTGAATGTAAAAATGCGTCATTTCTTGTGCATTTATTTGTAAGACAAATAGAGCTCCTCGTGCTGTTAAAACTGATGCAGCTCGGAATAAAACTTAATGTCTGTGGGTGAAACAGAGTAACAAAAGTAACATTTATTAATAAGCAAAAATGTGCAATTAACACTTTGAAAGAAGGCGCTACAAACCTTGGCCTCTCACTACTAACTGACTGATCCTGGTTCCACTGATTTGGAGCAAATGCACAACACACAATTATCACACAATTTCATGAAAAAAAAAAACCCAACAAAAAAAACAACACCTCTCCATTTGACACCCTCAGTTTTCACACTTTGTTGTTTGTAAGATCTGAAAGCAGCATAAAAGCCTCACAGTTGGTTTTCTCATTTGTGCATGAAAACCTTTTCTTCCTTTCACATCCTACAGTTATGGATATTAAAATTTTACAAATGTTAAAACACATGAAGAAGCCGTCATGGAGAAAAGAAATCCCGTTACAATGAAATGGAATGAAAAATATTTAAATATGTTTAAAAAACATATGTTAATAAATAATGAATATGAAAAGAAAAGTGTATAAATGCAACTCAGCTCAGCAGACTATCACAACACAAATACATGTTAGTCCTAAAAAGCAAATTAAATGCAGATGAATTGATGAATTGAACTGAAATTTGTTTGTTTTTAAGAAAATAACAGTTTACATCCTGAGAAGAACTAACTATTGGTTAATACATTTATTCAGGCCTTAAAATGAAAATAAACTATATGAATGACAGTTTTTACAATCTTACCAAATCACCATTGCAGATGACCCACCACCTGAAAAAAGACTTGTGCGCGTGCTCTTCTACTCTTTAATATGCCTCATTTGTTCTTGTGCACAGCTTCCAGCAGCAGTTTTTTAAATGAACATATGATTGCAATGTTAATAAAGTAATTTTTATTATTTTGACATCAGACACCATTTTAACATTGTGTGTGATAAGGCTTTCTGGATTTAACAAATCTTAAAATGTTATTCATTGTTTAGATTATTATTATTTATATGTGAGAATGAATTTTAAGTCCTGGTTAACCGTGTCAACCATTCCATTAATTAGGGCTACACTCTAACTACTATATGTGCTGTACTGTTGCTGAAAAATGCCACCATATCCTCACTGTCCTGCCAGATGTTTGTTCATGCTGTTTCCACATCTGTTCATGGAATTCTTAGGCTCAGCAAGATCATGCTGTTTCCCACCAGGACACCAGACGTTTCTCAAGATAACAGCTCGCGATGAAGTTAAAAAAGCTCTGTCACGACATGTTTCTTCTTCCTCCGTGTCCTCGAGTCAGATTTGATGCAGTGTTTGACTCTCTGAATGTATGAATAGAGCAAGACCATGACCTCGCTTAGTTCTACAACATATTTTCAACACAACTAAACACTTGTAAGTACTCTGTGTACATGAATGTCTTGAAGACATAAACATAGTGCACATACCATCATATAGCTTGCCTCCTAACATTCACCAGTTAAACCATTTTGTTGCTAGAAGTCATGATAATTCATAGTGGGATTAATTTGGAGAAACTAATCATTAATCATTTTTTGTCCAGCGATACACCGCACGTCCTGAAAACAACCAAAACAAAACAAACAAATAAATAAAAAATAGCAGTTAATTAAAACCCGGGTGGCAGGGTCTATTATAATAGCAGGGGGCTTAGTAAACACAAACAACTACAGGCCCTTAATTACATGCCAGAGAAAAACAATCCGGTCTAGCTGTTGCGCATGCCAAAACTGCGAGACTTTGTGATTTCAAACAATCTTTTGTTTGGTTAATTTGATTTAGAATAAGAAATGCAATAATAAAAATTGCTTTAGTTTCCTGCTTCATCCCTTACTAGCAAAAAGTTATTAGAATTAAAAAAAAAAAAAGTTGATCAAACCTAACAGCCCTGATTATTTCCATTTCCAGCTGCAGCTGGCTGCAGCAGCCTATAAGTTGTGTGCAGTCAAATTTCTCCTGCAGCCAGTGTCTAAGAACCAGTTTGAGGAGATGTTTGAAAGGGAAATAAACTAAAAAATGCTCTTATTAAAAATCTGAAATCCCACCGATTTGAAAAGACAACACAACACTCACAGTTTCCACGGCTCTTTTCCCCATAAGCCATATTGTTACTTTAAGCTCAATGAAAAATACAACATTTCATAATGAATACTACTGTTTTCTAAAGAAACACCAAACAAAACAATTGCCAGAAAAAATGCACACACACAGTCATGCAAAAAAGACAGGGCTCCATCCATTGGACTCTATGCAGTCCTGTTTAAAACTAAGTATAGCTTTACTGCTTAGATAAAGAAAGTAAGTAGCAGCCAGGTGCTACTAATCAGATGCACTTGATTAACTGATCATCCATGTGTGAGCATCTGTATAAAGGAAAAATACAATTAGTAAAATTACAATTTAAAAAAAAGTGCAATTAGAAAAAGAGAAAAACAAATATGGCGTGTTTGGAACGGTTGCCAGGTGAAAGTCTCCTCTCTCTGAAAACAACATGGCCACAGTTTCTTCTGAATAAACCACAAGACTTCTGGACCAACCTCCACGGGACAGATGAGACCAAAGTGGAGATGTCAGGCCTTAATGCACAGCACCAGATTTGGAGAAAACCAAACACATCACATCAGCATAAACACATCTTATCAAATGTCTAGCACGGTGGACGAGTCTTGTCTTGCATGTCCAGGAATGTTGCAGTCATTGAGTCAACTTCTACAGTCAGAATTGAGATAATCTGTTACAGCCGGAACTTGGCCCAAATTGGTTCATGCAACAGAACAATGAACAACCAGAAATCTGTAGCAGAATGGCTGAAAATGTCATTCAGAAAAAAAAGTTACTTCAATTTAGATTAGATTAGATAAAACTTTATTTATCCCGAGGGAAATTCTTTTGTTGCTAAAGCCCTTGTTTAAAGTCAGATCCCACAATATAAAAATGTGAACAATTAAAAATTTCAATCAAATGATATATTAAACATAATAAAGTATTGCTTTACATAATTACTTCATGTAGAACGTGACTCTTCACATATGATCTTTATGTTAGTTTTGTGTTTTGAGACAACATGGCCTGAGACACTGTGTCACAGAATTACCAGTTAACAATGTAAACCTCAGTGTGCATGACCACAAACTGGGATAAATCCCTGATCTCATGAGGACATCAAGATTTTTCTTTTAGTGTTTACGTTTTAACATGCAGCTGACAAGTCTAAGTCAAAGCAAACACTTTATTTCAACATTTTTCTGGCAACAGTGAAAACAGCTGACTGCTCTCATCTGGTTTTTGTTACCAGTTTGGTTGGTCTGAACACACTGTGCATTAGTGCCTTTCTGGATCGCAGGTTATATGCAGCTAGTTTTGTGTTAGCATCTTCTTTGTGGATGGTTTGAAAGAGATAATGTTGTGTTAGCAGTAATGTTTGCAGCTGCATTCTTGTCCTTTAGTGCATTAAAAACTGATGTTCATATATCTACTCCTCAAAAGTTCTACACCATTCGGCATGTGTTTTTTTCCTCCACTTCACAGGAAGTGAAGTTAGCTGATTTTAATGCAACTTTGCAGAAAAAAGCAAATAAGTGAAAATGCTACATCCAGATGAACAGAATCAACCTTATGGGATTTACTAACCTGGATGATTGAGCATGCGCCAAGACACTGAACATCCATCCATCCATCCATCCATCCATCCATCCATCCATCCATCCATCCATCCATCCATCCATCCATCCATCCATCCATCCATCCATCCATCCATCCATTCGCATCCGCTGGGATAGGCTCCAGCGCCCCTCGCGACACTGAACATTTATAACAAATTTTGTGAGAATTAGTATTGTTAGGCAATGAGCCGAGGGAGCTGTAAGTAAGTTATACTTTGGGATTTTTTCTAATACACGATTTGGGTGGTGCTTGAAATATTATCAACAGTAAGTGGGTTTCAGCTTTGGAGGCAAGAATGTTTAATAAAGCTTCTACTTAAGCTTTACTATTTTTTTTTCCAGATTCTTGCCAAATTCAACACAGCACTTGTCAGGTAAATCTATCTTTAGTTATATATCCTTAAATATCAAAATACCAATATATTTTGCAATCAGCAATATATATTGGTATATTGCTGATATATTGCTGAAAGTGTCTCATTCATAAAAAGGGAGACAAAAGTACTGCGATGCACTTCTATCTTTATGCCTTTACTCAGACGGAAGAGTTTGTTAGCTCTGCACGCACGTAAAGCGTACAAAAAACCCCAGTGTTTTTATTTTGTTGACACTTAGTTGACAAGAAGTGTGGGATTCAGACACTTGTTGTGGGTTGATGCTGCGGGCGAGTAGTCAACTTGGTCCACTTCATATACTTCACATTGTGATGAATTTATTTCTGTATACACAAACCCTCAGCAGAAGAGTTTGGGTCTAAAATGAGGCATCCTTTAGTTTGCATGAAAAACTGACACCTACTCTTGCAAAATTCAGGGAACCAGATCACAACAATTTACCGCATTGTAGAAAAACACTGAACTTCACCAGCCAAATAGATGTACAGTGAAATGTATTGGAAACAAACATGTCTGTTCCATTTCAGTAGAGAAGCTTTCTCGGTATCTTTAGTCCTCTTGTCGGCATCCTCAACATTGACACTAATTCACACTTACGTCTTAGTCATTTCGCAAGGCTCTTATGCAAAGCAACTTATAATCAGTGCTACTCAACTAGGAGAGCAGCTGTAATCACAATCACTGAGAGCAGTCATTAAAAGATGGGTCCAGGAAAATAATAAAATAACTGTATGGTTAGTGGTTATGATACTACATTTGCAGTAACAGCTGATAGAGCGTGCGTGTCAAAAAAAAAAAAAGTAAAACAGAATCATGCATTAAACAGATAATTCCCTTCGGGGTCCATGTGGCTTTTGTTGCAAAAATTCACATTATTTCCTGACTTAATAAGGGTTAACATCTGAGCAGCAAGATATGCAAATCCTTGCCCCAATTGTCCTATTCATTTCCCAGGCACAATTATATTCAACTTGCACATGAATATTCCGCTGAAGTCTCGAAGCCTAATAAGAAAACATGATTGAGGTGGCCAGGCAAGGTGGCACAAGTGACTGGAGGAACAGCTACTCTGTCACCAATTCAGTTCTGTAATCACTGCTGGATGAGGCATTTCAGTGCTTCAGGAATGATTTTGTGTAATGGTACACACCAAATAGAGGCATGGATTAAGTCTCAATTTCTGAGACAAAAATATCAGTACACTGCATCTCTGTGTGTTTTAGAAAAGCAGGGGATTTATATTTAGTCAACAAAGTCGTATCCAGATAACTGCTGATTGGTTATGTCTGCTTCACAGTATGCCATGATACTATAGCAAACAGGTCACAGAGAGGTAGTAGGGGTTGATGGTGGGTTGTTGGCCCCGCATGCAGTAAGGTTTACGCTCACAGTTACATCATGTTGTTGTTAAGTTTCATGCTGGATTCAGTGCAACCTGAAACGATAGACCAAGGCTATAAACACATAAGAAAAGAGTTTACCAAGGTCACAGAGGAAGAGAGCCCAGGGCAGTTTCCCCATAAACGTTGATACAATCAGAATTGTGCTTGTAGCTATTCCATTCCAATTACTGGGAACAGGTTCTCTACAAGAACCTCCAACTACAAGAATTCCCATCCCTAAGTGTGAATACCGTATATCTTCTAATAGTGGCCTGTCTCTTATTGACGCCCGTTTCTAATAAACGCTGGTTTGAAAACATGTCACGACAAATAGTAGCTGGGCGACCTTCGACCCGGAAGGCCCTCCGCGCTGTCGTAGGTCCTTCTAGGTCCTCTCATCACTCCTGCCAGCTGTTTCTAATCAGCCGTCATCTACTACCAGCGGCATTTAAGCTGGATGCGCGGCGACCGTCAATATGGCATTATTACACTGAACTGGAACTGTCGGCTAGCGAACCTGCTAACTGTGATTTTCTGGTCTTTTACTTCCTCTCGAGGAGAGTCGGGCAGAGAGAAGTTTTGGGGAGCACCACTCGTCCACTGGGCTACCACAGACAAGGAGACACTTGGGAGCAAAGGAGGCGCACAATTGGGAACTGCATTATTTGTGAACTGTTGGAATACGTTTTGGAGCACTGTAAGTAAACGTCTTTTCACCTCAGTCTAAAAACCGCGCCTGGGTCCTCTTTCCCTCTCACTTCTGTGACAATTCCATCTGAGAAGGGAATAACAGCCGGTCTCCAATAACCGCCGGTCTCTTTTAAACGCCGGGCCGGCCGGATAATTTTTTTAATAAATGCGTGGGCTACTATTGGAAGATATACGGTAATAAGGATTGAGACAGTAGCACAAAATGTGGCTTTAAAAATGCAAAGAAAGATTTGCACATGTACGAGTAATCAGTCCAGCATGGAGCCAATGTTTAGTACTCAGGGGTTCACCTATCTGTACAGCAGAAGATTAAATAATGATATTGTAAGAAAATAGGTTAATTTTCATTCACTAAGTCACTAATATCATTCATTTCAGCTTTGTGCAAAGAGGAGGATCTATACAACATTAACATATGGGTATTCCTCAAAAGGAAAGATTAAATGCAGTATAAGCAATTAAATTCATTCATACTGCAGAGTGCACTGGTTGTCAAATGAGCTTAAACCTGGTCACTGACTGCTTGGAGGCTCCACGGAGCTGTGAATGTATTAAAAGTGTCGAAATGTCTCAGTAGGATTTTATTGATTCATTTACAACGGTCCTACTAGACCTTAAGGAAGATCTGTATGATGATGGATCAAGTGTTGCAGGAGATGGAAAAGAGAGCCAAGACCTGGGATTGGATTAAATGCTTTTCCTGATACTGTTTTTATCATACTGTGTTCGGTGACAGCTGCTGTTTCAGTCTAGGCTGAGAGTTTCCCATCTGTTGTATCATGTACTACTTCTAAGCACTCAGCAATGGCAGCGGAGAGGTCAGCGGTAAACTGCTTTATGCTTTATGCTCAACTAGGGAGGAGTCATAGTTGACTTTCCCCATGCAGATTTGACTACCGGCATCATTACAAAGCAGCAGAAAAACAAGTTTGTAATGGCAGAGCATCATGTTTTTGTCATAATATAGAAAGGGGGCTTTCATTAAATAAAGAATAAAGTGTCAAGATTTAGATAGCTCAATGGTTTAAGTAGCATCCACAAACAAAGATCCATTTAACCCAATTACACAAAAAGAAGTATAGCAAAAATGATCTATATTGCACTCGTGTGGACACATAGGTAAGTTGAATATATGGTGAGCTGCCAGTTCTGAGTCACCTGCTTTGCAAAAATTAATGCAAAAGGATACTGAAGAAACCAGTGTGATTGGCACCTGTTGTTTTTACCTACAAAAACATGATTGGACCAGCATTAAGCTTGGAGTGTCAGTCTTCAGAACTGTGTGAAAAATAAAAATTAAAGGCATGTTTGAACATATGCACTCTTTATATTAAACTCTGTTGTGCAAAAAGCATTCAGGCAAGCATAATTTTGATAACACTTGCTGGCACAGACTTCACTGACGTCAATTATGACATATTCTCTTGTTTAGGCTCCATCAAGGACATTCTATTTGTTGTGTTCTAGGTGTTAAGTGTGATCACGCTTTTACAACGGCTGTGAGTTAGTCTTAAAATGTATAAAAGTAATATTCATGCAGTGCGTCTACATTAAAGCGAGGAAAGGAAAGTTCGGTTTTTCCCGTAGTTGTAATGCGAGAAATGATTTTGCATTCTGAGTTCCTTTTTCCATCAGAGTATAATTGTGCGCTCACCTGGACTTCGCGCAGGGAAGTGGCTTTTATCCAAAAGGTTGCCTCTGCAGTGGCACGAACCTCCACCCACACCTCTCGCCAAGGGGCCTCGCCTCAGGTTTTATCTGGGATGCCAGCCCCACTCTTCACACTTTACTGTACAAACAAGCACCGGCACACATACACTCACTCAGAGCTGTAATTACTGTCAGGGCAGCCAGTGCAGAGAAAACGGGCTGCAGCCAACTTGCTCTAAAGTCTTTCCAGCTGGCTCGTTGTCCATGTGGACTCACTTTATTCTGGCTATTTTAAGAACAACAGGAATCCGCCTGATTGGAGATCAGTTCAGGGATTGGATTGTTGTCGCAGAAAAGCCTGTTATGACGTTAATATCATCATTTATTTGTCCCATTTATTTTTCCTGCCATTATTACATCTCCACATTCTGCATTAATGAGACCTCTGTTTCTTTTCTGAATGTACGAGCACATAGAAAGAAAAATGTTCCAAAGCACAGAACTCTGACTGGTGAGTGAATGAGGGGAAAAAAAAAAATACTGGTTAATCTTTTTCAAGCTCACATGTCCAGTGGTGCCTAATGGACAGGTAATGATGAAGTAATGCTCTAGTACTGAGTAACCACTCAGCACAATGAACCTCTCTGCTTCACAGTAATCATGAGATGATGATGATGAAGTGATGAGGGTCTACTTCGTTTTATATCTCACTAAACGGGATGTTCGAAAACATTAACCTGAAAAAAGCAGTAGACATAGAGGCTTCACAGAGACTTCATGAACTGATCATTGGAAAGGTGCTTATTAACAAGTCATCAGTTCTCAAGGAGTTCTGATTAATTCCTGAGCAAATTTTGAGTGAACTTATTTTTAAATAACTATGAATATTTAATTTGAAGATACTTATTAACAATAATTATCATTTGTCACTGATTTCATGCAAATAATCGTGATTTTGTCACTTTGAACACATGAAATGTTATTACCGTATATTTTCCAATAGTAGCCCTGGCGTTTATTCAAAATGTTTTTGATAATTTTTGACACGAAAAGGTATTTGCCGTATGATTTACTGCAGGAGGGTGGTAGCCCAGATGGTACGAAAAGAGTAGTAGCGTACGGAAAAGGCGATGGGTCATTGGAGATCGGTGTTTACTACAGACCGGCGCTTAAAGGAGACAGGCTACTATTGGAGACGGGCGTCTATTTGTCGTGACATGTTTTCAAACCTGCCGTTTATTAGAAACGGGCGTCAATAAGACACAGGCCACTACTAGACGATATATGGTATTACATACTGCATGACCTGATGTGTTCTCCCATCTTATGACTCCCAGTATAAATCAGGACAGAAAACTCTTTTCTTAGAGAGATGACTGTGGGTGTCACATTCGCGTTATCACCTGGAGCACACAGAGATCATGTGTAATGAGCTGTGCTGTGTGCAAGCAGGAGAAGGACCCAAAAGCAGACTTCATGGGAGACAGGAGTGGAACTCAAAAAATGGCAGCTTTATTTACCCAACTCAAAAAATACAAAAACAAACCAGGGCGAGAAATAGATCCACAGGGAGGCAGAGGAAAGCAAAACAAAGAAAAACCCAAAAACACTTCACAGGATGGCACGAGGAAAACACATGGCACAAAACGAGAGACAAGAACTTGGGAGGTGCGACAGGGAAGCACAGAAAACACAGAGCTTAAATAGACAGGACATAACGAGGGGAACGAGAGGCAGGAAGTGAACACGGCTGGGAGACATCGGGGCTGATGAGCACAAGGAAGCAAAACTCACACTACTGAGGTCCAAAACAAAAATAACCAAAAAGCCGTCAGCGGCACAGGAGCTCAGAACCAAAAACAACAAAAGGCACAAAAGGCTTAGGAGCTCAGGAAACAGTTCAGAAAATGGCTCAGGGGGCTAACCAGGAGGCCAATGGCACAGGAGTCTATAATTCAACAGTTCAGGAGGACGGCCGTGCGGAAGATGGCGGCGCAGACGACGGAGACTCTCGGGCCACCTGGCTGAGGCGGCAGGACTGGGCGTGTCTCAAGACCTCTGGCGGAACCAAGACCCCTGGCGGAGCAGAGGCAGGACCAAATGGTGGCGTGGCAGCCGCAGGATCAGGTGAAGCAGGGGTAATCACAGAAGGCTCTGCAGGTGGCGGAGGAGACTGAGTGGGCCCAGAGTGGTGTGCAGCCCCAAGGTGTTGGAGTGGCTCCTGGGACCCTCCAGCGGAGACAGACGGAGGCTGAACGGGCTCCTGGGACCCTCCAGCGGAGACAGACGGAAGGTGAAGTGGCTGTTCGGGCCCCTCAGCGGAGATGATGGGAGCCTGAGCTACAGGTGACAACGGAGCGGTGGAACACAGAGCATCTAAAAAGGCTAAGATCTGGGTTTAGCGACTGAGGAGCCTCTTGAAGAGGTGCCGGGGATGGCGACATGGCTAACCCTACTGAGCTTTCAGGGTATGAGACGGATGGCGGGACAGCCTCAACTGGGCCTCCAGTGGAGACTGAGACAGACACAGACAAAGACTGGGCAGCTGCTGTCCCCACCCGAGGAGCTGATACGGATGCAGGGACTGGCAGAGCCTCACCCGGCCTGGGAGCCGGAGCAGGGACCAGTTGGACCTCAGCCACCCTCAACCAAGGAGCTGAGATGGGTGCAGGGGAAGGCCAGGCCCAAGCTGCCCTAGGAGCAGGATCACAAAAGAGCAAAGGGGCAGGCTCAGCAATGGTTGGCAGAAAAAATAAACAGTCCATAGAAGCAGGGGAATGGCTGCGTGGCAACACCATGTAGTCCTTCAAATACTCTGCCAGTCCATCCCGAAAGCCAGGATAGGAAGAGACGAGTTGCTTCAGGTGGACTCTGATGGACTCCTTACCCTCCTCCTGCTTGCAGGAGATAAACCATTTTCCGCGAAGCGTGGTCACACGGGTCCTCACAAATGTCTGCTGGGTCCATGGTCTGGTTGCGTCATTCTGTCATGAGCTGTGCTGTGTGCAGGCAGGAGAAGGACCCAAAAGCAGACTTCACCGGAGACAGGAGTGGAACTCAAAAAATGGCAGCTTTATTTGCCAACTCAAAAATACAAAAACAAACCAGGGCGAGAAATAGATCCACAGGGAGGCAGAGGAAAGCAAAACAAAGAAAAACCCAAAAACACTTCACAGGAGGGCACGAGGAAAACAC
>VURO01048955.1:0-21013 GCA_015108175.1 Pelvicachromis taeniatus
CATCATAATTTTAAAAAATTTATTTATATTTAATGTTTAAATTATAACAGTAAAAAGCTTAAAGTTGGCAATTTTGCATTAAGAAGCACATTTAAAGAAATTGCAGGTCATCAGGCTGGAAACATTTGTTCAGTGGACGTGGAATGACCCTGACTTATTTCTAAGTAGGCACACCGGATGTACCACCTGCCAAATCCCACTTTAACTCCTGAATGTAAGACTATGAAAGTACTACTTTACTTACAATGTTACTTTAGTAGTTATTTAGTATTTTTTAATTTCAGTATTTATTAAATCATACATGTTGAAAGACTTCAGAAACTTGTTATTTTAACGATCCATGGTTTAGAAATCTACCCTGGTATCAAACGCTGACTTAAACCACTGTTAAACCGTATCTGCAACAGGTGTTTTTTTTTTTTTTCCAACATGTTGAACCTGTCAAAAACCTCGATCCCAGCTGAAGTACTCACAGAGCAACACCCCCAGAGTAATTAAATCAGTTGTTGGAAACAGACTACCACAAACTGCTCTGTCTTAGCAAAGGAAAATGAATGCATCCTCAGACATTTTTGAACATTTTCATCAGAAAACTGCAAATCTACACTTAAATGTATGAGAGTAAATAAAGAGAAATATTACTGTACCTAATGTTTTCAGTGCTGGCTGAATGCGCAGATCAATTTTTGTCTCGACTCCAGCCTGTTAACAGAAAGAAACAATGTTTTAAAGAGTAAAAGAAGTGAAGGGTGTGTCACAAAATATCAGGAAGCCTGTTGCTGATACATTTATCTGCATGATCATTCAGTTACCTGTCAGAGCTCTTTACATAGACGTATTGTGTAACACTTAGATTATCAAAGTCAGATATGGCGACTTCAACCATGACACTGCTTACTTTGGGAGAAAATCTATTCAGAAGACTGTCTGCCTTCGAAAGAGGTAGGAATGCACCTTTATTGACACTGTGAGCAATAAAGGCGGATGGCTGTAGCTCAGGAGATAGAGCAGTTCATTTACTTATCACAAGGTTGGTGCTTCGGTCTTTGGCTGCTCCAGTCTCATGCCAAATATCCTTGGGCAAGATACTAAAGCTTTTCTTATGCATCCTTCAGAGTATAGATGTTAGAAAGCACTTAAGCATAGAAAACGTGCTGGTATGAATAGGTGGACGAGGCATGTTGTGTAAAGAACTTTGAGCACTGTAGGAGAGTAGAAAAGCGCTCTATAAGAATCAGACCATTTAAGCTCTTCAGGCTCTGTTGATACAAATCACTGCTAAAAGATTTGCCTTTCGACAAATACTTTCTTGCTTGCTTTTTTTTGTTGTTGCAATATTTCATAATTACACTGCCATAGTCATCTCCTCATCATCTAATTATCTAAATATTTTTTTATACATACCAGTCATTTAAAAAAAACAAAAAACCCTAATAAATCATTTTTGTTTAATAAGTTATGTATATGATAAGTTACAGTAGACTTTGCTTTCACTCAGCTATGTGCAAAGATGTCAAACAGAGCTACATATTTCCCCTGTGATGAATGATCACGCTCTGCACTGTTCGGCACTTTGTAATAAGCATCATTACATTTAATAAAAGACAGATTTGAACCATACCTCTTTCCAGAAGGGTTTGCCAATGTTGGTGTACACTTCACTGATATCGCATGCTACCACAACTCCATCTTCAGGCAAGGCCAGTGCCATGTTCAGTGTGTTGTAACCTGTGTAAACTCCTGTAGATGCAAGAAGAACAGGTTAGTGATCCATTTAAACCTTGTTGGCACTTGAAAACATCTCAAACTGCGTGTCACATTGTCACTGAAGTTTGCATGCATTTAGGTGGTGATGGAGAAAGTAAATAAATATTTTTATACTTGATTCTAATCTGCTGCCACCTGCAACTACTAAAGCACAGATTAGATAACTCTATCATTAAATTCGAGTTTACATTTGTCTGGCAATGAACTAAAGCAGCTTCCACGACTCCTTAATTAGGATTGCTTGCTAAACTTGCCCAAAAAACAAAGAAAAAGGTTCAGTCTACTTTGAAGACTTGTCTGCTCTATATGGCAAATGACCTGCATTTGTATAGCGCTTTACTCAGTCCCTACGGACCCCAAAGCGCTTTACACTACAATCAGTCATTCACACACACATTCACACACTGGTGATGGCAAGCTACATTGTAGCCACAGCTGCCCTGGGGCACACTGACAGAGGCGAGGCTTCCGGACACTGGCGCCACTGGGCCCTCTGACCATCACCGTAACAGTGGATTGTCTTTTCCCTCGCAGTGACTTTTTGAGATGCTCATTCATGTTGCCAGTAGGCAAACATGCGGTTAGTATCTTTCCCCAAAGATATTTGGCATGTAGGATGGAGGAGCCTGGGATTGAACCACCGACCTTCCGGTGAGTTGACCTGCTCTACCACCTGAGCTACAGCCACTCCTTCTCTCAATGCAATTTCCTGTGTACTCCAAGTAGCCAGTGTTTTGTGTTTATATTGTGTAATGTTACCAAAAGCTCAGTCATAAAAGCCGTGCATGTTTTATCAGTTGGATGTTTGTGTGATGTTAAATTCGTCACCCTTACCAATCTCTATCACTTTCTTAGCTTTTATTAGTTTGGCCAAATTGGTCAAGAACTGTGACTCTTCAGATGCAACCATCATCATGTTCCAGGAGTCTTCCATTGTTCTCTGAAAGCAATGAGTGGACACCGGTTACTTAACATTTCATGATGCCATATGAAACCTCATTTATTACCGGTATATTGGGTGGTTAGATGTGCCAGAGCGCAAGCAGCAAGACCTCCTTACCAGTTTGAGTTTTTTCAGCACTGGATGCTCCCTCATGGAGTGATTGACAACATACTGTAACAGTGGATTGTCTTTTCCCCCGCAGTGACTTTTGGAGATGCTCATTCTGAAAGATTTCTTTCTTCCTGAGGGCACAAGCGAACCATAAAACAGCTATAAGGAGCTTAAGAGCACGATGATGTCAGAGGACCCCTAGCCGACTTATACATCGTTCAGGAAACCTAAGATGTAGTTAATGTAGAAGTTATTTGATTAAGTTCAAAGCCAAACGATTTCAACAGGGAAATTAAATTATTGCAGCAAAGACAAAAAAAAATGAATACTGGATATTGTAAGATAACATAACCTGACATCTTTTGTTAAATATAATATGGTAGACATAGAACATATACATGTGACATCTGTAAATCTGTATATATATGGGGCCTAATTTTGTGTAAAATGGCATTTAATCAAGCTGTAAAAATGTGACTTAAAAAGAAAAAATAACACTATTTTTGAAGGAGTTGTTCTAGGTCAAAATTACTAAATTGACCATTTTTACACTCAAACTTTTATGAATAAAACTGAGCAAACTGTACAGTACGATCCTAGGACTGAAGTCGCGAATAAATCATTTATTACATTACAAAAAATTATTGTTTGCATGTGCTCCATGCAAGCTGTATTATTGATTGTGAATGTCATTTTATTAGTTGTTGGTTTTTTTGTAAGTCTATCAAGGTCAACAGTACCTGGAAAGTGAAGCAAATATATGCTTAGAAAAGGACTTTGTACTGCAAAGCATTACACTAGGTGTTAACTCAGGCTTATAGAAACTTGATGCATTACATAATATAATCCGAGTCTAAAAATAGGGTTGATGTGATCATGGAGGCTGTTTATTTTTTCAGATTCAGCTTCTCAGAAGTTAATTAGTACTCCAACAAATTCTTCATTTTGTGCTGTACCAAAGTAATTCACATAATTTACAGCTTAACTAAAAACCAGATCACTGGAAACAGCATATTTATTTCAGTAGACCACAAATTAGCACCGCAGCTCTTACATCGGCATAAACACAAAATCGAAGTGTTCACATCGATAAAAGGTGAGGTGGAATATTTTTAGTTTATTTGGCTGTATTCACAAGAAGAAACAATACGATAACCAAATTCTGAGATCTGATTTTTGAAAATTTCCAGTTCAAAACAATGCAACAAACACTTCCACTAATAATAACAATTTAAAACAAACAAACAACCCACTATAACCCTGAACGTTTTAACTTGCGGTGATAAATAAATACAATTTTTAAAAATACCATAGAAATTTTGAGTCACACACACATTGTCCGGCATTCCACTCATTAATAATAGACATTAAAAAAAAAACCAAACACCGTATCTATGGTTCGGTTTTAAGCCACCTTAAGCACACCTTGTTACTGACAGGTTTTCTTGCTTTGGCGACGACGTTATAAGGATTACTTTTTGTAGTATTGACCGCCTTTGAACTTACCGATAAAATAGCCGGCGACAAAAACGACACCAAGCGTGATGGAGCCCACCAGTGCTTCTTTGGAAACGATACGAAACGACATTTCTTTCACAAATTAAGCGCTGTTTGAGCTCTTCCGGGTTTGCTCGTCACTGTACCGTAATACTGCGAGTAAAGGCGCCGCTTCGGGGTGGGTGACAGGCGATTACGCGTCTAAGAGTCTGCTTCTGCTACTGTCACGGGAGCGCTTACTACAAAACAACACGAGTAATATGTAAAAGCACAGCAAACAAGAGAGGCCGTTCAGATAGAAAGGGTGACAAGAAGTGAATGCGTGCTTGATAAGCATAATGATTACAGCGGCTGATTCATTTTAACTAAAGGAAATAAAAAGATGTTGCATAACGCACTTAGGATTTTAAATATATCACGCGTATACTGTAGCTGCAATCGACTACACGAAAACGAGAACTCACCACAAAGTAGAGACGGGTTTGGAGAGTCGGCGGAAAGGCGAATAACTGGATTCCTGCTTAACGAACCCTAAAAATATGGCAATTCATGTATTCATAGTGGCGGTCATGTGACCTGCTTCAGCTCTCATGATAGGACTGTAAAACAGACAGACGCCCAACGGCGGAAAGAAAATGGGTCACTTTTCTGAAAGATGTGAGGAGACAAATATCAGGAAGTGTGGCCTGATATTTGGCCCTAATAAAATAATCACAGTCACAGCTTAAATACATTTAAAACAGATTAACGTTTAATTCAAAACAAGTACTTGAGCTAGAAGTAGATTTCATGCAGAAAGTTATAAGTTTTTATTAGTTCTGCACCATAAAACCTGAATGTAAGTAAACTTTGTTATTTTCAGTGCTAATTTTATTATGTTATATATTTCATGTTTCTCTGTGTTGAGCAATGATGGGGTTAAAGTTGCATGCCATTGCATAATAGCCTCATGCATTGTTCTAGTGCAACAACTGACTAATCCTGACTCATCATTTATTTGGTTGATTTATTTATGAGAAACATGGTTTACTGTAAAATCAAACCAGGATTTTAATACACTTTAAATCTGCAAAGTACATACAGCTACCCCATTATTGAGGTAAAGTTAAAAAAAAAAAAATAATCAAAACATATTTGTTTATATATTATAGACAAATATTTTTAAGATTTAAAAAATAAATGAATCTCTGCTGATTTATTTTCTTTTAAAAAATATGCATAAAATCTTTTCTTTAACACTGTGTCTTCCATGACTTTGTGTGCAGAAATAGTGAAGAATGTAGAATCATACGTACAGCACAAAGAAATAAAACTGATTACTTCAACCTTCAGCTACAGGTTTATAAGATTGTAGTTTTACAGCTACAAGAAAACAGGAGAGCCTCTTTCTAAGTAAATGTGGTTTTTAGTTTCCATACAGTTCACAGACCTAAGTAATCATTCTGTTGGTTCAGGGTTAGGACTTAAGATGTTTTTTCTAGTAATTTTATAGGATATAAGCAAAATAATCTATGTAAATAAATAAGTTGGTGATAGCAAACTCTAAACTTTAGGGCTAATCAGAAATTAACTTTTTATTTTTGAGAAAGAGCACATTTGTTTCTGTTTTGTGAAGGTTTGTAAATGACAGTTGATGATTGAGTTGTTTGTGGGGTACAGATTCTCATTTTCAGTTACTGTTACTGCTACTGTTACAGTGACACGTTGTGCCGCATGATCATTATTTTTATTTTTATGGAAGTTTATACGCTGTAATAAAGTCAAAGTTTCTATTTTATTACAGTGCACAGGCTAATACGGTTTGCTACAGCAATAGTACTTTGCAGATTCCCTTTATTCACGTCCTTTATCCTTTAATCTTGGGAGCTTGAGGGTTTTATACAGTATCTTTGTTGTTCCTTGGACTGTGCTCTTCTGGACAGAGATCTTGGATGTTGTTATTGGGATCTGTTGGAGTTACTTGCCCAGTTTAGGGGGTTGCTGCCCCGAGTACTCTGATTACCACGGGGGCCACTGTTACCGTCATGCTTGCTATGGGCTTCTTGTGTTCCGTTTTCCTGATGTTGCTATAATTTGGTATAGTTATATCTATCACTACAGGCTTCTTCCTCTGCTTGTCCATCACTACTGTGTCCAATTGGTTAGCCAGTTTGTCCATCTGATTCTGGAAGTCCCACAGGATCTTAGCTTGGGCATTCTCAACATTTTGACCATTTTGACCATGGGACTCAGATGTTCCTGTATACCAGGAGTCACCAACATGGTGCCCGCGGGCATTTTGGTAGGGCCAGGTAGCCCGCAAGAACTACATGAGTAGCCCGCAGGCCTGTTCTAAAAATAGCTCACTATAACAACTTACCAGTAAGCTGCATCTATTTTTATTTTTTGATGCTATTTTTTTTAAATCACAATTGCATTGGTATCAATTTGTTAGAGATAATATATAAAAAAATGTTTATTATTAAATACTAGATCAGCTCTAGCCGGTCTCCATGGAAACAGTTGCCATAATCAGTGTCTTTACAGATGAATATCATTAATTATTAATGATAACATATAATTAAAGTTAAATTGAGGAAATTTGTTATTTCAGAAGTGTGTGTCAAACTGGTAGCCCTTCACATTAATCAGTACCCAAGAAGTAGCTCTCACTTTCACAAAGGTTGGTGACCCCTGTTTTAAACACTAGTGTGAAAAGGTGTTTTGCTCCATTTCTGATTTCCTTTCTGATTCCTATGTTTGTCACACTTAAATGTTTCTGATCATCAAACAAGTGTAAATGTTACACAGTGATAACACATGTAAACACTAAATGCCTTTTCTAAATGAAGGTGTTTATTATTAAGGGGGGAATAAATTCCAAATCTACATGACCCTGCAGGAAAAAGTGAATGTGTTTGCCAGAAAATATTTCTGTAATTCTCATGGCTTTTGGGACAATACTGCAAATTCTGCTCCTGAAGGACAGTGTTTGGCCATCTGTTTGTGACTTCAAGATGAATCGCAGTTGGCTTCTTCAGCAGGACAGTGATCCAAAACACATCAGCAAGTCCACCACTGAATGGCTTAAGATAAACAAAATGAAGACTATGGAGCGGCCTAATCAATGCCTTGACCTGAATCTTATTGAGATGCTTTGGCATGACCTTTAAAAACGTGGTTCATGTTCAAAAGCCCTCCAATGTGGCTGAATTACAACAATTAAGATGAGTGGGTCAAAATTCCTCCACAGCGCTGTAAGAGACTCATTGCCAGTTATCGCAATGGATTTAGCAGCAATCACTTTTTCACACAGGGCCATGTGTGTTTGGATTCCCCCCCCCCCCTTAATAATAAACAATTTAATTTAGAAGCTGAATTTTGTGTTATCTTTATCTAATATTTAAATTTGTTTGATGATCTGAAACATTTGTGTGACTGACATACAAAACAATAGGAAATAAGTAAGAGGGCAAAATACTTTCACACCACAGTATAAGCAGCCACACCAACTTCTGGGCAACACATCTGCTTCACCATAGCCCTATGTGTATTTCTAGCCTGATTCTGCCTTAAGAGATGAAAAAAGATTTTGCTTTCACCTTCAGCTAAAACATTTTTTTGTTTGTTTGCTTTGGGTTTTTTTGCATAGGAGGTTGTCGAGGTATTTCCCCTTTTAGGTATTGAATCATCATTGGAAGCTGACACGGGTCTTGCTCTCTAACATTAATAGGCTTGTCTTGTTGTGCGCACTACAGAATGTAAACACAGAGGTTTTAAGGGTGTGAATTCTTAATTCGGTCATATTAGAATTAGGTCATATTAACTGGTACCAGGTACTTTTTGTTGTACTTACTCAGCCGGGGTTCCAAGCAATCCGAGCAAGTACTAAAATGTGACGTCGTATTTGTTTGCATTTTATTTGTACTTTTCTTCTGCTAGCTGTACCTGAGCTGAAGTAACGCACAACTTTCCCTGCCGTGGGATCAATAATGTCTTATCTTATCTTAACTGAGGATAAAACAGACATATATAAAGGAGTTTTTCCTGGCCTGGTCTTTTATAGCATATAACCCCCTTGAAAATATGCTGCAAAATTCAGAGTTGGGAGTGACGAAGCAGTTTTGGATTCTGTTAGCTTTCACCCCCGGGTGGCGTGTATGTGCTGCCGAGTGAACGAGCTGCATGTTTAAATCTTTGTGTAGAATCTGTTTACCTGCTCTTTAATTGTTTGCTATTTTAGCTGTTTGGTGGTTGTTGAAGTAGCTTTGTGAGCTTTTAGCTGAGATTGTGATGTTTCTGGCAAAATACATTTATTTAAAAAAAATTGATTTCAGGATTAGATGAATCGATAGCGGATTATTTAAAGTAAAACTGATTTGAATTAGGAATTTAAAAAAAAAATTTTAAACCCACCCCTAGTGATTGTTCCTCATTAGACATTTAAAACAATTTCTACTTTGCACTTGAAATACAAATAACAACTTAACTTCACAACACTAGTTCATGTGTCATGATTTGGATTGTGTATGCAGGATGACGATCTGGAGGAGGGGGAGGTCAAAGATCCTTCAGACAGGAAGATCCGACCACGTCCCATCTGCAGGTTTTTCATTAAAGGTAGGTAGTGAACAGCAGATGGACCACCACAGTAAAGTATTTACCTTCATCCTTATTTTACTTTTTCTGCTGGGGCATATTGATTTTGATAACTTTTTTCCCCCTCTAATAAATAAAGTAATGTTTTAAAAATGTAGTTTTTGTATTTACTTGGGGAATGTTTTTCTAATATAAAAAGTTTGATCTGAAACATTTCCATGTGAAATATATGCAAAGAAAAAAAACACTAAATTTCAAAAGAGCAAATAGTTTTTCAAGGCACTGTATATAGTTATTATGACTCAAAGCACGTTGAGGTTAGGTAGTCTAAATTGGCTTCTTTCAAAATGTTAGAGAGCCAGGCTGCTTTTCGCAGATTATGTGGTTCTGTTGGCTTCATCAAGTGATGGCCTCCAACTCGCTTTGGAACGCTTCGCAGCTGAGTGTGAAGCGGTGGGAACGAGAATCAGCACCTCCAAATCCGAGGCCATTGTCCTCAGCCGGAAAAGGGTGGAGTGCCCTCTCCGGGGCAAGGACGACTCCTTGCCCCAAGTGGTGGAGTTTAAGTATCTCGTGTTCTTGTTCATGAGTGACGGGAGAAGGGAGCGGGAGATCGATAGATGGATTGCAGTGATGCGGACACTGTACCAGTCTGTTGTGGTGAAGAGAGAGCTGAGTGTAAAAGCGAAGCTCTCAATTTACCGGTCGATCTACATCCCTACCCTCACCTATGGTTACGAGCTGTGGGTAGTGACCAAAAGAAAGAGATCACGGATACAAGCGGCGGAAATGGGCTTCCTCCAAAGGGTGGCTGGACTCTCCCTTAGGGATAGGGTCAGAAGTTCGGCCATCCGGGAGGAGCTCAGAGTAGAGCCGCTGCTCCTTCACATCGTAAGGAGCCAGTTGAGGTGGTTCGGTCATCTGATAAGGATGCCTCCTGGGCACTTCCTAGGGGGGCCCCGGAAAAGGATGGATGGATGGCAAATACAGCAACTGTATCTTTAGCTAGTAGACTTGCTGAAGCTGCGTGACCACAATCGCCATTGCGACCCACTTTGACACCCCTGATTATAGCCCTATAAATTATGCATAAACTATGTTTTTGAATCGTTCATCTCATTGTTATGTGATAAATCCTGAATTTATCAGAATTTTATTTTATGTTTTGCTCTTCCCTTCATTCATACTCAGATTGGTTTGATTTTTGACAGTACACAGTGACACGATGATAATTTTAATAATAACTTCAGGCAAAACAAGCCCGCTCTGAAAATTTAAGGAGTAGAAAGTACATATATTTGTGTAAAATTACTTTGTCAGAAAAATAAATACTCGAAGTACACATACCAGAAAACTTTAGTTAAGAACAGTATCAAAGTATTTGTACTTCTTTGAAGCCTGCCTCTGATCATAGTAAACCAAATTGTTTTAAACTTTAAGAAAACACCTGAAACTGGCGTATTCTTTTTTCAAAAGAATGGTGGCTGTATCATCTGTGAGAAATTGTCAGATCTCACAAACTCCTTTTACATTTTAGCCTTAGTAGCATCTTTGTCACTTATTTGAGTGTATTAAGAATGCCTCTGCTCTGATTGTTTTAGTTCATCTACAGTAGAGGGAGCTGTTGACCTTTAAACTTAAAGTTTTTTCCTCTGTTTTTAGGGAGGCATATACTTAATAAGAAACTTTGAAAACAATAAATTTTTAAGTGAAACTCTTGATCAATTATATTTGTGACTGCAAAAATGTTATTAAATTTTCAAAGTTTCACATAGATTTCGTGTCACCTTGATTTGCGCCAAGAATAATAATAAAGATTTGCCATTTATCATTTAGCATACACTGAGGGAAATGATTCTCGTCCCTCCTAACAATAATTAATAGAGCAGTACTCAGATTAAGAAAATGGAACACTATGGGAAGCATTTCTTAAAGAATCTTTCTCTCATGTTGGTGTCTGAATCCAAGAAAGTATCAATGTCGACATATAATCCTTTTTTCTTTTTCTTTTTTTACTCTGGAAATCCCAAGCAAAGTTACAATCATAAATAAGAAATACTGTTGTGTTTTTTGCCTTATTCAGGAAATTGTACCTGGGGAATGAATTGTCGGTTTATCCACCCTGGAGTCAATGACAAAGGAAACTATTCCCTCATCAGTAAGCCAGACCTCTTCTCACCTAATGGGGCACCTCCTGGAGGACCACACCCACTCATACCCAATAGTCCCTGGGTATGTGAGCCTCTGTTATAGTGATTGTGTATAGTACTTCTAAGACCCATCTATCATTTTTATATAAATTGTAGGATGTGAATCAGTGTTGTGAATTCTGGGCCTGCTTGAATTCTGCTGAGAATCTCATCAGTCTTCTTTGTATCTCTCTGCAAGTAAGATAAATTAACGACTCTTTGCTGTTTCAGGCTGCTCCTGCTGTGGAGGAGCTGCCCCCACCACCTCCTCCAGTAGAACCTCCTGTGGAGAGTGCCTGGGAGAGAGGTCTGCGCCATGCTAAAGAGGTAAACAGTTCCATTTATTGTATTTTCCTGTTAGCAGCTTGGAAAGCCTTACCCTTTAGCCTGGTAAACATTTATGAAGCCTAGTTTGTTAACCAAATGTGTTTTGATCTCTTGCATTTTGTCAACAAGGTGTTTGTTACTTGTCTGCACAAAGTTTAAGTTTAAGCAAAAGTTTAAAAAAAAAGTTGCCACTTTTGAGTTGCAAGCGTGAAAGTGAAGACACTCACACTGAGCTTAACTGTGTGAATAAAATTCTCATGTAGTGAGAGTCTTTACTCCTAATGATTTTGCCTTTTCATGTAGAAATTAACAGACAGGTGCAATCATTAATAATTAATAATAATCAAGTTTATGACAACATTACTGTATGTTTTATTAGTGTAAATGCAGTGTAAGCTTTTTACCAAGTGTTCCACTGAACATGAGAGAGTGAAGTTAAAAGGGAAAATCACTTGCAGGGTCAAGTATTGGAAATTAGTTTGCAGAGATGTTAACATCATTTTGGACAAAAATAGATGCACTGCATAAACGATCCTGTTGAAACAGGTTCTTTTTGTTTCTGGAGAGAAAGCAACATCAACAGACTTTTGACAGTAATTATTTTACTTAACCTAACTTTACCTAACTTCTGAACTGAACGGTTTCAGCACCCCACTCATAGTATCAGACACAGTGAACTTGGAACATAGTCTCATCGATTTTCCCGTCATGATAAAACTTTGTGTTCTTCTGTGTGCTAATTGATGACATCAATCACAGATTGTCAGTGTTTCACATTGTTCTGTATTCGTTTGTGTCTCACAGGTGCTGAAGAAGGCCACCATTCGTAAGGAGCAGGAGCCGGACTTTGAGGAGAAACGGTTTAATGTGACGATTGGAGAAGATGAGAGAGAGTTTGACAAAGAAAACGATTTCTTCAGAGAACGCAGCTACCGTGTTATCAGAGAGTATGACCTGCTCTTATTATACCTGAACCTACCTCCTTAGGCCGCAAGTCCCACCCCAACTGTGATTTCAGATATTGGTGTATTTGATTACACTCCTTTTTTTCAGAGTTCCAAAGGTTATCCTGAAACCCTAACTACTGGCTGTTTTTTATTTTTTCTTATCATTTGCTTATAATATACACTATATTGCCAAAAGTATTCGGAAGTGGAAAGTACAAAGTTGGAAGTTCATGCTACTAAGGAGAAGGTCCCTTCCTGTTCCAACATAACTGCACACTAGTGCACAAAGCAAGGTCCATAAAGACATAGATAAGTGAGTTTGGTGTGGAAGAAATTGACTGTCCTGCACAGAGTCCTGACTTGAACCTGTTAGAATACCTTTTGGGATGAATTAGAGCAGATACTGTGAGCCAGACCTTCTCATCCAACATCAGTCTCTGACCTCACAAATGCACTTCTGGATGAATAAACACGCTCCTAAACCTTGTGGAAAGCCTTCTCCGAAGAGGTGAAGCTGTTGCTACACGATATTAAACCCTGTGAATTAAGAATGGGATGACGCTCAAGTTCATATGTCTGAAGACAGACGAGTGAACACTTTTGGCAATATAGTGTAGCTGTCAACACAGCAAAACTCGTACCAGTTTACTGTTAACTATAAACACCATTGTTTCCTACTAAACACATCATACTATTTTCTATTGATGCTGATCTGCTTCCCCTTTTCAGTGAAATGGAGTTCAGAGATCCCATATATGGGTAAGTGTAATAAAACTCATACCACAGAGCTTTTAAATCAGTTTCAGTTTACGTTTTGAAACGTATATTTTCACTAGTCAACTATGCAGATTTGTAATGCTTTTCATGAATATGTCACAGTAGGTCATGCCTACTTTGAATACTTGTGTAGAAATAGTATTCACTTCAATAGCGTCAAATCACAACAACAGTCATCTCAGTGTGCTTTGCTTTGCAAAGTAACGACCCTACAATAATAGAGAAATCCCAAACAATCAAACAACACCCTTTTGAGAAAAGCTTTGGTGACAGTGAGAAGGAAAAAGTCACTTTTAGCAAGAAGAAAGTTCCAGCAGAACCAGGACTGATGATTAAATGCAGGGTTGTGTATAAATACACTGAGTAAAAAGGTGAATGAAGCAGGAATACATAGTGTATTGGTGGAAGCCCCCAGCATCCAAGCCTACTGCAGCATAATTAAAGCATAACTAGGGTCGCCTGATTCAGCACCAACCATAAGTTTTATACATAAGGAAAGTTTTAAGCCTAATCAGAGCAGGGGCCCTGAAAGCTGAAGGCTCTGCCTCCCATTCCAATTTTAAAAAATCCCAGGAACTACATGTAAGTCGGCAGTCTGAGAGTACACTACACTACCGTTTTTTTTTTTTTTTAATTGAAAAGTATGCAGTTTAATGTCTGATGTCACTCTGAAATGAAAGCATAGTACTGATAAGCAATTAGTAACGAGTTAAAAAAAGAGACCAGGGAATCTTTGTGTGTGTGTGCGTGCATGTGTGTCTGAGTTATTTGCCCTTACTTGGACTGACCAGAATTGACAGGCGTAACAATAATTATATAATAAGTATCAGAGGATGCTAGGGATAGCATCCTCCTGGCGCTATTTAATTAGAATTGAATTGAATAGGGATAGGGTGAGATTGAGATAGCTGATTTGCTACGCCAAAAGGGAGCAGTGGAAAGAAGTAATAGCAGATTAATTTATTTTTTAACTTTCTTTCTTCCTCCTGCAGTGATCCATATACTGACCCATACTATGACTATGAAATGGAAGCCCTGTGGCGAGGTGGTCAATATGAAAATTTTAGAGTGCAGTACGCTGAAGCTCCTCTTCCTTACCACTACAGTGTGAGTATCCACCCCACTATCCTCTGAAACATGGAAGATTGTTCAAAGCAAAAGTACAAGATTGGTCAAAGCTTCGCTTCAACTAAAGTCATCTCAAACGTTTTTTAGGCTACAGTTCAGTGGCCTCCCTATAGTAAAAAGGAATCATTCATACTGTCAATTGTGATCTGTTGTCATACTGTTACTTTACACAGTAATATGAAACATGTAATACTGTAAAACAGTAATTGTATATTCTTCACAGACAAAATAAGAAAGATGAAGTACGTGTGTGTGTGTGTGTGTGTTATCAGAACATATGCATTGTTAAGAAACACTTCTCTTTTTTTAAAACTACCATCTCAGCAGGAGCGCGAACGCGACCGCGACCCACGGGAGCGGCACCGTGATCGAGAGAGGGAGCGTGACCATCGCGAGAGGGAGAGGCGCCAGCGAGAAAGGGAACGAGAGAGAGAAAGGGAGCACGAGAAAGAGAGGATGCGGCGGAAAGAAGAATGGGAGCGGGACCGGATGAAGCGAGATGAGAAGGAAAGGCCAAGGATGCGTCCTCCTCGAGAAACCAGGGAGAAGAAAGATGAGGACAAACTGAAACCACGCTCTCCAATCAGCCTTCCTCCAAAGTGAGTAACATGTTTCAGGCAAACATGAACACTAATGAAATGTTACACACACGTCAAATCTGGTGAAAATGCATGTTTTGTTTATTTATTTTTTTTACATGGGTGTTGCAAAATAGCTCTATAGCGCCACCAATGAAAGTATTGCCAGCAGATAGATTGAGCTACATGATTGAAATTTGGTACACAAGTGTAACATCCCAAGATGTACAAAAAAGCCCATGGGACCCGTGACCCACACACAACAGGAAGTGGGCCATTTTAATTTTACTGTGCCATTTTTGTGATTTCGTTACACTTTTGTGAACTTTTCCTGGGGATTTTATTTCATCAACTTCATATTTGGTGAGTCTAAACTAAAGACCAGGGCCATATTAAATTGCAGAGTTTTTGAGTGCATGTGGCGGTGGCGCCATGGTGAACTTTGATTATTCACCATGTAATATTGATTTGTTCTTATTCACATGTATATTGTCCAATCTGAACCAAACTTCTCACATGTGACCGGGCTCTGTCCCTGAACACATTTCAACTGGAGTATTTGGTCATGGTCACAGCGAAACCTTAGATTTGTTCTCTTGTTTTGCAATGTGAAAATGATTATGGACCAACATAGTTACACAGAGGTGGGAGCAGAGTGAGTGAGTCTGTGTACGGAATTTGCAATCTTAATCAAAATACAGTAATTTCAGTATTACATTAATTTCAATTTGCACATTACAATGTGCTTGACTATTTTATTTATTTTTTTAATCTGTGAAATGGTTCATTTGAAATTTACTTTATTTTGGCATTGAAAATATAATTTTGATTAAAGGGCTTGCACATACTGGTGAACTGACCGTTACAGAAACATAAAAAATTATTTTGGTAATTGCTAATACCGTTAATTTAGTGCAGCTGTGCCATAAACCTTACATTGGATGGTAGTTTAATAAATTTAATAAGCATTGTGTTCAGTTCCCAAGAAAATTGTCTGTCAGCCAAACCCGGTGTTGCACATGGTAATTGAAATGTATATTAATATAAAAAGTAATTTTCCATAGAAAGGTTATTTTAATAATTAATTCATATATTCAAACCTCTGCCAATCAGTTTTTTCTCTACATCTCTTGAATATCATGATAATTATAATATTATCATTATTATTATATATTTTGAGTCTTTTTTTCTATTCTGCTCCTCATTTGGGACACTTTTAATGAGTACATTATTTGGTGTGTCTCTGAAATTTTGTCTAAAAGTATACAGTGTTATGCAGTGTTAAAGTAAACACAAAAATGTAATAATATCAACAATATACACAAATATTTAAACATCCAAAACATTTAGTAAGGTGACTCCTCACAATGACCATGATAATGACTCGTTAAAGAATGATTGGTAGGATTATTTTAATTTGTAAGTCACAATGGGGAGAAGTCACCAATGGAAAATTTGAAGTTATTGTATCTATATTTTTACTAGCAACACCCAGTTCATCTTGGGTTTTTTTGTTTTGTTTTACTTGTTTGTTTTTGTTACATCAGCTAAGGCAGAGGGTGACAGGAGGAAGAAAGTTACAAAGACTACTTTATTATTACTAAGTTTTAATTTGTAAGGTTTTTTAGTTTAAAATGTAAATTAATTTGTGTGTGTTTGAGTGTATCATGGATTATTTTCAAAAAGAAAAACAAATATATATCAGCGCTGTCAACGCTAACGCGTTTAAGCCGCATTAACACGTTATCGCCGAGTAACCCCTCACACAGATTAATCTGCGTTAACTCGTAAGTGATTTAACATGTTAATGTTTTTTTTGTTTTGTTTTTTTTTTAATGTTGTGATTGGTTTTCCTCATGTTCATAATCTCTGGTTTTGAAATGATGGAAATCTGCCTCAAAAGCAATAATGGCGTTCCTGTGTCCTGGAATCTCCACAAATGGGAGCCAACACCCATGTATGGCTATTGTATTTAACAATGAGTGATGTAAAGTATGTCTGCATTATTGTGACTTGGCTACAGTGGAATTAGTCTTTTCTAAACATGTTTGAAGAATTGCTTTCACTTTATCATTGTGGAGAAAATGAGTAAATCATGGGACTTTTATTTCCTTTGTTCTTTGTCTTAGATCTATCTCCTTTACTAATTCAACTTGTGGTTGCCAGACCTTACATTTAACACCAAACTAGTCCTCGCATATAAAGACCAGTAATAAGTTAACAGAAAATCCATACCATATATAAAACCACAGAACCAGCCCCTCCCCTTCTTTTTTTTGCCAAGCATATTTGTACTATGTATTTTGTCTATAACAGTAACTCTTTTAATATACAGGCAATGTCTAGTTGCTTCCTCTTTTTGTTAGCCATCTTAATTCTTAAGTCTGAAGTACGTTACTCATCTGGGTAAACCAGATAAAGGCACAAACATGTTCTACAACCCTTTACCTACATGCCATGACTTTCAGTGAGATTATTGCCTTCTGCCTTTTTAACATGCAAACATAACTTAAAAAAATAAATCACAGATGTCCGAGTAATAAGCAATGAGTAGTGTGTAAGTAAATACATGTCGAAACAAATGAATTTAAAAAATGTAGAAATCTAATCTGGCTTGTGCTTTCCAGAAGACTCTTTAGGTCTGATTGATTACCCCTATAAAGTTCTGGAAATATCCCATAACCTTTGCTGTACACCATGGGCCCCCTGGGTTTAATTGCCCCACTTCCTTATTTCTATCCTTTGTCAAGGGAAACATTTAGCCGACCAGAATGTTGAGATAAAAATAGCTCATGTTTTGTTGTAGGTCTATTTTTAGATCTGTGAGTTCTAATCTCGTAACATGACTTCATTGTTCTTGCATCACATCACAGTGGAATTTCTCGTTCCCTAGGTGATGTGTACCTTTCATTTACTTGTAAGTGTGAAGAACAGTCAGTCTTTATTTCTATCCGATGTAATTTTAGGTAACTGCTTCACACTGATGGCAGGGTACATATGTAGTATAATAATACACCACAAAAGGCTTCCTGTGAGCATCTTTTAAGCAGTTCTTTATACCACCATACTGTTTCTCTTTTAGTGGGAATATCCACTAGTATTCATTTCCTCCTACAAATATTTACATGATACACACTTGAAGAAGATCACTGGAACCTTCACAGTGTTCAAACAAAACTAAACAATAATAGCTTACATAGGGAAAATCCCTTATGTATTTAAATGTTTTAGCTGTCTTGTGTTTGTGTGTCTTGTGCTGGAAGATCTTAATTATCGATGCATGAAAAGTGATATGACTGGGTATTTAACTCTATGGTAACAGACACAATAGGAAACCGAACTAAATGACATATATTTTGACAGTTGATACTTACTTGTGGATTGATATAAATTTTTTGGAGTAAAAATTTTGATTTCAATGAAACTTTGGTTTATCTGCAAATATTTTTCTGATTCTGATATAACCGTAAAATGAGCTACACAAATGATAACAGTTAGTCATTTGACCCTAATACCTTCTCTCAAGACAATCTGGGAAATAGGGAGATGTAGGCCTAGGAATGATAAATACTAATATTATACATCAGTATTGTGTCAAAACACTGGGTTCCCAGTGCTCAGTGTTTTGTTTTGATTTTGTTACATAATAAACTTTATGTCATAATGGAGAACTTTTTGAGCTGCATCAAGTGATGATTGATGTGTTGTTTGCATCATACCTGTTTTAATCTAAAGATAACTGTAAGGAGAAAAACATCTCAGGTCTATACTGGGAAATGATTTTGAGTTGTGCTCTTTCCTCTTAATCATTTGGCTTACAAGGGATATGGTTCATCATTCATTCATCAAACCTGATGTGCTATTGACATGTTTTCCATTCCTTTCTGTTATTTATGAGGAGGACTTTGGATTGTTGCGTCTGAATGTCTGTACACATTTATCAAGATGCAGTTTCTGTGCATCTTTTTATCGCGCTCTGGTAGAGCTTGTTTTGTGACTGCAGTGGCCAATGTAGGAAAGAATGCACATATCGTCACTGTTACTTTATCACAGTACTCAAATTACAGTAGTAAAACTGAACAGAAGAAAAAAATTAGAGTTAAAAAATTTAAGTTGCAGTAAGTCTAAGTGTATCAGTCATCATTCCCACAGTTTAGTCAACAAATCAATTAAGAAATATGATGATAATAATAATAATAATAATAAATATTTCAAAGTCAGAGTAAAACAATTTAAAATGATCATTAAAAAGTCAAAGTATCAGTATCATCTGTGGTGTCTTCCAGCTGAAATAACTTAACATGTCAGGTTTATAATTATGTAATATTTTTGTGGTTTTTGCATGTGTTGTCAGTCTGGGTGGATTTGTACATTACTGGGTCATGGGTAAAGTTAAAGTACCTTCCTATAATGTAGATTCCATCTTAAGCAAAATAGTTATATATACAATACAGTGTGTATATATATATAATTTTTTTTTTATTATTTTTTTTTTTTTCTAGTCAGCTATTTTATTTCGGATGTGGTCAGATGTGTTTATTGTATGAAGATAATTTTAGATTTAAAGTCTTTTATTCTATTAACTACTTGTTTCACTTAGTTTTCTCATTGCCCTGACGTTTCAGCTTTCCTGTTTTGTCCTCAACATATGTTGTTATTATATTATTCTGATGAGTTTTGGATTGTACACAAAAAACACCCAACAAAACAAGCAAACACACAAAAAAAATAGTTTACAAATACATTATATGTTCAAGCACTCGCACACATCAAACACAGAACCTGTTTTGAACACTGGTAATTCCCTTAGTGGGATGTCTAGCTGCGTAGGTTTTTGACATATTGTGTCCTTATTAGAGATAATGACAGTTTGTAAGGGTTGTTTTTAAAAATGTAGCCAACGGTTTCCAGAGCTTCTCTATTAAGCTGCTGTCTTGGTCACGTGACCCCCTAAATGTATATATTACTTCATGCTCAACTATTGTAATTCATTAATATTGGGCTCTTTGAAAGCCTTCAGTTGATTCAAAATGCTGCATTTTGCAGTTCATTCTCTTTCTAGTCCCTGACAGGGACTAGAAAGAGAGCGCATATTCTCCCATACTTCTCTTCATTGCCTCTCTGTTAATTTCAGAATCTTATTTTAAAATCCTCCTTCTCACGTACAAGGTTTTGAAAAACAGGCCCCATCTTATCTTAAATATCTCATTAGTACTAAATCACCCCAACCAGAGCACTTTGCTCTCAGACTGCAGGCTTACTGGTAGTTAGTTCCTAGGGTTTTTAAAAGTTGGTCGGAAGGCAGAGCCCTTGGCTTTCAGGGCAGCTCTTCTGTCGAACGACCTCCCATTTTGGATTTGGTAGACAAATGCACTCCTTACTTTCAAGTTTTGGCTTAAAACATTTCTTTTTCATAAAGCTTATAGTTAGGGTTGGATCAGATGACCTTGAATCCTCCTTTAGTTGAGCCTCAATAGGCTTAGGTTGGGGATTTCAGTGATGCACTGAGTACTACTTCAATCTCCTTTTCCACTGAGGTTAGACCCGCACCTTTGATCCGCCACATAAAATAGTACATCTGTCTCCCATGCTCCCTGTTTCCCATGAAAACACAACTAAAATGTAAATGCTTTGGTGGAAGAGAAGAGTAGACATATGGACACATTTTGGATGTTCATCTCACAAGTGGCTGCTAGACTGATTGTTATTAAAAAAACCCAAAAAAAAACATTAAAACAATTCAATTTCAATTGGATTTCAACTATTCAATTTTGTCCACAGGCCGATAGAGCCACCATCAAAGAAGGAGGTTGTTCCAGTCATGAGGCGACCAGATGAGTGGAAGGACCCATGGCGACGGTCCAAATCCCCCAGGAGACGTCCGGCACTGGGCTCGCCACCACGGGGCCGCCGGCGCCATCGACCATCAGGCTCCTCAATCTCTGTGTCCAACTCCTCCAGGTAGGGACTTCTCAATATTAGGCTTAACATGGAGCTTAATACTGAGGGATTTTACCCAGCACAACACTTCACATGTTGGTTCCTGTCTGGTTGTGTATGTCAAGCTTATTTAACCAAAGTTTTTCCTGACAACTGAAATCAACATGTAAACAACACTTTTAAAAAACTTGGTCTATTTTTGATTTAACATTAACAGTTAATTAGGATTTT